>QGSO01000145.1:2493473-2732371 GCA_011037825.1 Carya cathayensis
TTATTAACTGTTTTTAATTGTTGTTAATAAACTTTTGAATAAATTTTGATTTTATTTTATCTATATTATTTTTTACATCAACTTTCAAAGAACACATTTTTGGACATATTATTTGATTGGAACTTAATTGCTTGTACAAATAAATATATTATAATTAGTTTGCTTGAGATAACTTAGGTACATTTTTATCGCTTTCGAAATTCCTGGTCTACTATTTGTATGAATTAGTATAATTCATGAAGTCATTTATGTTAAAATACATATAGTTTTCAATTTCTTAGTTTCAATATTGGCTTCTTACAAAATTTCATTTATAATTTTATTTCTTTTATCGAAAACATCAAATTTGACATTTATAATTTTTTACTCTAACCAAAATTCTTAAATTTCTTTTTTTAATATTTATTTTATTAACAACCAAACTTACACTCCAGCACTAGACAAACCTTTTAATTTTATTTTGTCAAAAATTATAACAATATAAAAATTTATTTTACAGTATAAATCATGCCCCTACTAAGCAAGAGAGACGATCTTTATTTCTATGACTTTTTGGGAAAGAGAGACGATGTAGAATAAAACTAGCTAAAAAATCTTTATTTCTATGACTCTTCTGTTTTATCTTTTGGATTATCATCCGACATAATTATTCAATTATACACGATGTTAGAACAAATTTATATATAATGTTTTTTAATAAATACTCATGACAACGACGAACTTTTTATTAATTGCATGTCATCCTTTGCATTCTAATCATCAAATTAAAATCATAAAAACTATATATATATATGTAAAATATATACATTTAGACCGCACATAGAATATTAATTTTATCATATTAATTGTTCATATATATCACGTTAATTGTTCATAATATCTGAGTGTTCAATATCGACTTCTTACAAAATTTTATTTATATTTTTATTTCTTTTATCGAAAACATAAAATTTGACATTTATAATTTTTTGCTCCGACAAAAATTCTTACATTTCTTTTTGTTAATATTTATTTTATTAACAACCAAACTTTATTTTATAGTATAAATTGTGCCCCCCACTAGGCAAACGTCCAAAGGACGTTACATTTACTAGTATATATATATATATATACACGTGGTGTTACGCAATGACACCTACACAAACCAATTGAGCAATCTGCCACAGCCTGATCATCTTGATACTATAAGAAAAATAGACTTTTGTGATCAATTTATTGCAACGAAAATAGTATTCGCAATTAATTTTAGTTGATATTAAAGAATAGTATAAAGATAATAATTAGAATGACAATGAATAACACATTTATACATATATATATATATATATATATATATATATATATATATATATGTATGTGTGTGTGTTACTCAAGCCACATCTGAGCTTATACTCTAAAAATACTAGTCAATGATACAATTGGACTACTATTGAAACCATTATAAAAACAAGAACTTTTCATTCCCAAATAATGCGAGATCTTATTCGCCATCTATCATTATCACTTATCAGTCAGTATAGGGTATCGCAATCTCTCTTTCTTAAATTTTCAATGTCCTCTTTACGCTAGTTCACCGTAGATGACATGGCTCAACTCCCGCATTTATGATTAGGATAAACTTTGATACCATTTGTGATGTCCCAAAGGAGGCACAAGCCACATCTAAGCCTATATTCCAAAATGATTATTTAATGATATAATTGGAATCCCATTAAAACTATTATAAAGAACAAAAATTTTTCCTCCTCAAACAATATGAAATTTCATAGACTACCTACTTTTATGAGTTTTCAGCTGCATAGGGTGTCTCATATATATTGTACACAACTACTTTTCCAACATTGCCTATTTAAAGGTAAATAAATACGTAAATAAAACGAGAGTTTCGTACTAGTGTTACCAAATATTGAAAAATGATCAACTTACAAGTTTTTTATAATTAGTTTATAACTCTATATAAATTGAAAGTATTTCTGTATATAATTGTATTGCTTAAGTATAAAATGGATTGTAAACTAATTATTAAAAAATATATATGTATCATTATTTGTCATCCAAATAATTTTTTTTCTTTTTTTTGGTGGAGCGGGGTTGCTGATGCCTAAGATTGTCAACAGATCCTTGGCACCGAAAAATCTGTGATCCAAAGTAAGTTCTAGGGGTGTCAAATTGTGTTAATGGGTCGTGTTCGTGTCGTGTCGAGACATGTGTATTATAGTTAATGGGTCAACCCGAGCACGACTCGTTAAGGGTTTCGTGTCAAAATTCTAAACCCTAACACGACCCATTAAGATAACGGGTTGACACGACACGACCCGTTAATAAATTCTAAGAAAAGATTAACACGACACGACCCGTTATGACCCATTTAACCTTTATAGACACGAACATGACCCATTAACCCGTTTAACCTGATTAATTTTATATAAATATTAAAATTACAATATTTCTAAAAGAAAATAAAACTAACTACAACTATAAATTACAATCCAAAAAATAAATATATCAAAATTAAAATCCCAACAATACCATATATATGATAAACAAAATAACAAACTCACAACATAATGCATAGTGCTGCAGTGCATAATTAGAACATTTACCCAAGTCTAAGTATTCTTGTTACATTACATCCAAGGGTACCAAATATGATAAACACATATTGTAAATATTAATATTACAATTTCAAATACGATGATACACACAAATGTAAATAAATTATGAACCCACAGAAGGGACTGAAGGAAGTGTGTCCTCATTGGTCTTTTTGGTCTCCAACTCCATTATATCAGTTAACTCATTCATTTCTTGTGTTCCTATGAAAAAAAAATGACATTAGTAAAAGAATTAAGATATAATTTAATAAATAATAATAATAATAATGTTACCCTCGACTTCGGCTTCCTCGCCATATAACCAATCTCTCGTGCAGACTAATGTTTCAACAATATCTAGTTTCAGTGCACTCATATACCGATCAATGATACGCCCACTAACACTAAAAGTAGATTCCGATGCAACTGTGGAAACTGGAACACTCAAAATATCACGAGCCATACAAGCAAGATCAGGATAACAAAATTCATTTCCTTTCCAAAAGGAAAGAATATCAATCTTCGCATTTCTATTTGCTCTAGGTTCATCCAAGTAAAGCTCCAATTGACTTTTTTGCATATGGGCAACAAGATCATTACTTCCAAATGAATCAAATTCCTATACCAAAAAAAAAAAAAAAAATTTTATTGAGAATATGTGATATAAAATAATAAAACAATATAATATAAATTATTAAACAAAATATTTTATTTGAATTTACCTGAAATACTTGATCATTATCTATATTCCATCTACCAGAAGAAGATTCACTTTCTGTTCTACTAGCACTTCTTTCAAAAGTCGTGGTAGAACTTGGGGGAGCACTAGAATAACTATATTCCATAAAAAGAGATGCCATTTTGGTACGAACATTCAAAAACTCCAAGGAACCATTTCCATAAAGGTTCGTATAAGAAAAGTCAACAAAATGAAGCTTGTATCGAAGATCCAATATAACTGCTATCGCCAATAGCACATTGAACTCAGACCAATATTTCTCAAACTTCGTAAGCATTTGACAAGACATATTCTTCATGTAGTCATCTTCACTTTCAGAATGTTTTTTTAATGTCATATAAATAATAAACACTGCTGGAAAGTACAAATTGGCTGTAGGGTATTTGGTTCCAGAAAATTCACAAGTGGCATAATAAAAAGCTCCCAAAAAAGTGTTAATCTTCCCCACTTTTTCCCACTCAGATGTTGATAGACAGTGTTTAAAATTGGAATCAGTCAATTCCAAATGGCAAAAGGCACGACGATAGAAAATAGCACTCTCAAGCATAAGAAAAGTTGAATTCCATATAGTAGGAACATCCTGTCTCAACCCCTTTTTACCATCCAAAGACATTTGTTTTATTGAATCTAAAAATTTTTGTTTCCTTGATTGTGATCCTTTGACATACTTGATACTGTCACGAACCTTTTGGATAGCACAATCAATTACTTTCAACTCATCTTGTACTATCAAATTCAGAATATGACAACAACAACGAAGATGAAAAAACTCACCATCACAAACAAGGGCTCTCTTAATGTTCAACTGAGTTCTTAACATATCTACCGACACATCATTAGAAGAAGCATTGTCTAAAGTTAATGCAAAAATCTTGTCTTGAATTCTCCACTCACATAGCAAATTATAAATTTTCTCAAACAAAGATATACCATTATGTGGTGGTGGCATAAAAGAAAAATTTAAAACCCTTTTCTTTAGAACCCATCCCTTATCCAGAAAATGTGCTGTAATGCATATATAACCATCAGTGCTCAAAGAAGTCCACAAGTCAGATGTCAGACAAATTCTACCAGGAGCATCACTTAACATACATTTAATCCTTTTTTTTTTCTCGATGATAGATCTTAACCAAATCAGCCTTAGCAGTATTTTTAGAAATAATTGGAATATCTGAATGTGCATATTGCATAAAAGTTCTCACCCCCGAATATTCAACAAATCGGAAAGGCAAATCATGCTTCACAATAGCTTCGACCAAAAGTTGTCTATATTGTTCAGGATCAAATTTAGAAGTGCTTACCGAAATAGATCCACTATTTTGCCCCAGCATCAACTGACCAATATCTCGTGTATTTCTTCTAGGGCATGTATCAATGTGACGCCTCAAATTTCCAGTTCCATACTTACTTGTTGCCAAGTAAGTAGCTCCACACATCTTGCACTTGGCTCGTGCCTTACAATTACCAACTTTATCAGAATCAGGAACCATCTTAAAGAAACTCCACACATTTGACCTTTTCCTTCGTTTTGTTTTAGCGTCTTCATTTGCGAAACTTTCCGAGTCAAGCCTTTCCAAGTCAATCAAATCTTCATTTCCCCCCGCTGCCTCACTCATCTGACATTTTTAAAAAATCAAACATGAAAATCAATAATCAAAGAGACTAAACAAAAGAACAACAATAAAAGAGACTAAACAATGCATATTTATCACAGCTGACAAAATTACAAATTCCAAATAAAATATTACAAACAGATGGTAAACTTCCACTAATGACTACAAAGAAAGCGAGCCAAAAAAAAAAAAAAAAGCGCTGTATCAACACTAATGACTACCCTACCACTGTTTAATTAAACAATACATATTATAATTTAGCTTCACATTTAGTTTGTTAAAAGTGTGGCATAACAAAATAAATACAAAGAAAAGTGTTACCATGTGGGCATGGCAGTTTGTTAAAAGTGTGGTATAACAAATAAATACAAAGAAAAGTATCAAATTATTGAAAAATATACTTAGACAAAATTAACTTACCAATAAGTAAAACCTATCCAAGTTTCAAATTCTTGTTATTGTAGTAGCTAAAAATTTGTCAAAATAGTTTGGCACTATATTTAGGTTGATATGCAAATAGTGGATGGTGTATGTCTACACCCTTTCATAAGTAATAGAACATACTTAAGTTGCTTGTGAAAATAGGTGCAAACATAGCTGGTGTATGTTTTCATTCAAACTGACTAAGAATCTTATATTGAAAGTGTGACTAAAAATCTATGAAGGAAGGATATTAAGCTGTTTCATAAGGGTCTGTGTAAAATTTGTTGGTGTTTTTATATGGTTGATCATTGTGGACAACAATACATTTTGACTTGTATGTTTTATGTTTCGTTCAGTACTAGTTTCGTTCAGTACTAGAGTGATGAATTTGACTCCAAGTCTCAAATTCTCCACCTGACAGAGAGAAAAAAAAATAGTGGGAAATCTCAATTGATATTAATATAACCAAATACTTCTAGAATTGACAATTGATCTTATCAACTATTTTTTTAAACCATCCGGCATCCAGTTACAAAATCTAAATAAAGAAGCAACCACAATAAACAGAGGCATGAAGAAACAGAATTCGAATTAGACCTAGTTTTTCCCTAAACCTAAAATCAAACCTAGTTTCCAAATCATCCAGATTCCAATTCTTAGAAACATTGTCAATATATAGAAATATGAGTTTTTTATGTCCAAAGTCTCAAAATGAAAAAAAAAACCCCAACATCTCGTAAAAAAACCTGCGGCTTACCTTGTTCCTTTCAGAAATTGCACAAGAGATTCTAGGAATTTAATTCCACCAGAAAATAGAGAGCTCCACAGATGACAGATCCTCGATGGTTCGATGAGAAGGAGAGTCTGAGAGAGAAACCGAAATTAATTAAATCGAAATGGGGGAAGACTGAAGAGCCAAAGAGGGAAGAGGGAAGAGGAAAATGGTATACCGTTTGGCGTGGAAAGTATGAGTCTGACCGCCGTGTGAGCCACTGAGAGTTTCGGCCGTGAGGTGAGAGTGCAGCCCAGGAACGACTCCGAGATTCCGAGTGAATCTGAGCCGTGAGCCTTGAGGTGAGGTTGGCCGCTGCACGCTGGTGAGTGCCTAATGGTTAGCACTGAGGACTCGAGGGGACCAGGGGCAAGACAGAGAGTGGAGACTGTGAGGGGCGAGAGGCCGAGAGTGGAGACTGAGTGAGTGACTCTGTGTGTGGGGAGTAGTGCGGCGCTGGAGAGGAGTGAAAATTGAAAAGGGGTGAATCCGAGTGATTCAGTTTTAGGGCTTCTTTCAATTCTTTCTTTTTTTTTTTTAATTAATTAATTTATTTTTATTATTATTTTATTTATTTATTTAAGATAAAATGAACTTAAGGGTATAAATGTAAATTACTTTTTTAACAGGTCAAAACGGGTTGACCCATTAGTGACCCGTTAAGCAATCGTGTCTTAACGGGTCAACCCGTTTTGACCCGAACCCGATAAGACTAAACTCAAACCCGTATTTATCGTGTCGTGTTCGTGTTGGGTTAACGGGTCGTGTCACGAATTGCCACCCCTAAAAGTAACCAACCAATACAACTATACAAGCCCATAGCAATATAAAACAAGAAGAATTCTTGTTGCAACCGGTTGGGGGAACTCTCGCGTAACCAGCATCCACGTATACATACAAATGAAATTGTGCATTTAATATACACAAAATGACCTTTCCTTCATCTTCCTACAAAACAGAGAAAGTGGTCACATATTCCCACAGATCAGCGCAGCTTCCTATAGATGAACGCGAAGACAAAAAATAAATTTTCTTCTTCTTATCTTCTTCTTCGCATGCCCTAAACCTCCTAGAATAGAGATGACAATCATATAGCCTCTTTTTTTTTTTTCCTTTAATTTTCCCCATGAAGAAAATCTCGAGTCCTCATTGCATGTAAATCTTACAGTCTCTTTGGTTTCGTCCATTTAGTTCTTGGAAGAAGACCCAATTTTAAGCCATTAATTCCATTGTCACTATCAGATAGAGTATCGTTTCTAGACTATCGAATATTTAAGTTTTTTTTCCCCTTGTCTCCCCACATCTAACTCAATTTTCTATGTATTCTACCATGGTTCCAGGAAACTAGTATTCACTATAATATTGCATCTTTATAGTAAACGAATTGCTTGCCCAGGTAGTTGGCTTTCTTGGTAAAACCCATTTGGGCTATCAACCTCTCTCGTGTGCTGCCATCCTCTCCTTTTTTATCTTGAAATTCTCTGTTCTTCAAGAACGCTAGAGTGAGAATGCGTAAATTCTTCTTGTCTGGTAATTTTTGATTCTTCATGTTAAGGGTGAATTCGGTCCGGTCCGGTCCGGTCGGTCCACCCTTTGACTTTTTTTTTTTTTTTCAATGACATTTTGTTTAATATTTATGTAATTATATTGTGATATATTTAATATATATACATATAGTATACTATTATATATATATATATATTAGTAATACACTACTACTATTAGTCTATTAGTAATAATACTATAACTAATAACTATATGTAATAATAGTAATATATGTAACTATATGTAATACTAATAACTAATACTATTAGTCTATTAGTACTAATAACTATACTAGTACTAATACTATAACTAATAAATATATGTAATGATAGTAATATTATATGTAATACTATATTAAATAATAGTAATACTCTTATTACTAATACTCTATGTAGCTATAGTGATTTAATACTAACATATTACATATTAAACTAACTATACTAATACTATTATAAATTTACAAATATATGATATATTATAATTTATACTATAACTTTTATAATATGTTAATACATTAATATATATACTAGTACTATATATATTTTTGATTAGTTATACTAGTATTATATATTATAGTATTAGTTTTAATTATAGTGATTAGTATAACTATATAATAGTAGACTATTAGTATAACTATATATTAGTATTAGTTATATTGTTATAGTGATTTAGTATAATATTATTAATAATATATTATAGCATTGATACAAATACATTATGGAATATATATTATTATATAATATATGGCAACACATTGATACAAAATACATTATGGAATATATAATACATATTATAAAATTATAAATATATTATAATTTATACCCTTACTCTTAATACTTAATAGTATTAGTAATACATTAAAAAATATAATAATACTTTAATACTAAATATATATAGTTATAGACTTATAAGTTATAGTGATTACTTATTATAATTAGTATAACTATATAATAGTATTAGTATTAACCTATTAGACTACTGGTAATATAGTATAGCTATATATTAGTAATATTAGTTATAGTGTATTAGTGATTTAGTATAAGTTATAACTATATTAATTATTAGTATAAGTATAAGTTGTATAACTATAGTCTATACTCTATATTAAACTATTAGTATTTATTTTATTTTTATACCGTATTAGTGTCTAGATTATTAGTATTAGTAATTTAGTATAAATATTTGTATTAGTATAAAATTATACATATATTGTAATTTATACCATAACTCTTAAGACTTAATAGTATTAGTAATTAATAGTAAATACATTAAAGAATATAACAATACTTTAATACTAAATATATATAGTTATAGACTTATAGTGATTACTTATTAGTATTATAGTATAGTTATATAATAACTATATAATATAGTATAGTTAAGTTAAGTGATTAGTTATTATAATTAGTATAGTTATACTAATATTAGACTATCATTACTATATTATATTTAGTATAGTATATTACTAATTACTTAATGGCGAGCTAGTGATATAATTAGGTTAGATGAAAATTATAGTTATAGTATAGTTATAGGTTAGACTATTAGTAATATAGTATAGTTATAAACTTATATATATTAAACTATTAGTAATATTATTTATAGACTACCCACTTAGTTTTTAGTATATGTTATAACTATAGTCCATATTAGTATAAGTTATATAACTATACTCTATATTAGACTATTAGTATTTATTTTATTTTTAAACCATATTAGAGTCTAGTGTCTTCTAATATTAATTTACTCTATTAGTATTAGGAATTTAGTATAAATATTAGTATTAGTATAAAATTCTAAATAATAGTATTAGTTAATAATTACTTAATGACAAGTTAGAGATATAATTAGGTTAGATGAAAATTATATAATTAATTATATAATCAATATATTATATATATAAATTATAAAAAAAAAAAAAAATTCATTCGGTCAGGTCCGGGGTGAAAAACCCCTAGACCGTGGACCGGACCGAATGGCTTCGGTCCACTAAAATCAGGACCGAGACCGGACCGGTTCAGGACCGGTCCGGTCCAAATTGGCCGGTTCGGTCGGTTTTTCCGGTCCGGACCGGCCGACTTTCACCCCTACTTCATGTTAAGAAACGATTGGGTGTTATGCCTTCTTTCTGAATGTGGAGGTTCATGTCCTTCTTTTACATCTTTATGTGGTTTGAAGCACAATATTATTTCTTGGCTTCAAAATGTACATCTTTTTCTTGAGAGATGGAAAGAGAGAAGCCAAACCCCCCAAGATTGCAGAAGGAGTGTGGAGCGTTGGGGTTAGAAGATCGCTTTCTTTTCAATAAAAAATATTGCTTTCTTCGTTTGTTTTTCCAAGTCCTTGGAGAAGAAGAAAGAAAAAAATCTCAAGGCATCCATATCCGAGCTTCAACCCATAGCGACAAACACAGATGCATTCGGAACTTTATATCCATGACGATGATGACATATGCAGATTTTGCAAGCCACGATGACGACCACCGGCGTAGATTCGGTCCTACCAAATGACGACGACGACGATAGATCTAGTTGGTTCTCCCACAATGCGTGACGGCACTTTCTCTCTCTCTCTCTTACGCTAAGTTACATTTCGTCTGCTTTTGTTTTTATTTTTTTTAATAAAATATCTGTTGACGTGGATTATGGATTCCCAACGGTTCCCCAACCCTGGTGTTTATATTATAATTTATTTAACATTTCAGCCACATATATTTGACTATTAACCACCACTCGATCGAGACATATATATATATACTAGGTGTGGATTCCAATGTGCAAGGCACATATTTTTGATTTAATGTGATTAATTTGTATTATTTATTGTGTTTCTCAATCTGGTTCGGAGGAAATTAAAAAAAATATTTTCATAGCAACTGCTATTTTTGTAATTTTTTTTTACACAAAGATGCAATTTGTTGTGAAATAGATCAGTAGAATTGGTTATAAGGTGTAAATTTTATAAAATCGTGGTAGAAAGAAAAGTGGTGAGTTTTGAAAATTAATAGTCATCATTTATTGCTATATTCTTACAGTGAGACATGGACAATGAATCTTGAAAAATCTCAAATGAGTAAAAGGCAATTGCGCATGAATTCAAATCTAATAACATATCAATTGAGTTAATAAATTATATGAATATATATAAATCACAAAAAAAAAAGTTTATGATAAAAGTTTTTGAAACACAGATCCTAGAAAGCAATATATAAAACATATATATAAAACATATTAACAAAATATTACAGGAACTCTTCAAAGGTAAATTTTGAAGAACAGTATGCATATCATAAAATTCTTGTGTCATTGTATTAAATAATTTCATTACCTCGCCAGTGTGGTTCATGAAATCAATTGTTGTACAACCCATTGCCTCTTCTGCAATTGCTCCAAATAAGACAGCTGCCAAAATGAAGAAGAGAGAAGATGAGTATAGGAGAGAAGGTCTTCATAGTGGGTTTTTTTTTTCCTTTCATTTCGTTGAAGCAAATATTTTTTCCTTTCATTTGCACCGCAAATGAAAAAGCACCGCAAATCTTTTTTCAAGTTTTCTGTAGCTGTCAGGCGCCGCAGAGCTATGATGCTACATCTTCTTGTCTCTTGTAAAGAGACGCTTCACGAGAGATGCTGTGAAACAATAGAGGTGCTTAGTCATAATTTTGTCTATAAAAGAGATATTCAGCTCATCTTCACTCGCATCCCAACTTCTTTACTTTTCTGTAATTAGTCTGCATTCTTACTCTGCAATCTCTCTCTGCATTCTTACTCTACAATGGCCCAGCAATCTTCTCGTAACCAATACGTGAGGTATTCAACACCTTTTTCACCAGCTGTTTCTGCTTCTGCTGTAGGTTCTATAGTACAATACAATAATGATCTGGCTAATAAGTCAGATGTTGAAGCTATCTACGAGCTTGTAAATCTCGGTACCCATTACTCATCAGCTATTTATGCATTTTCTCAGCGACTACAATCCAAACCTTATGATTTGGACAAACTCAATGAGAAAATTTCTATCCTTCAGCACTTTCTTCAGGAGTCTCACATGAAGATAGAAACAATAAAGCAAGAGAATAGGAAATTAAAATTCTTGCTTAATTCTTCTTTTAGATTGCCTACTCCTTTAGACAGAGATGCTACGCAAATTTTAGAGGAGCAAGATCGTTTGAAGAATGAGGCGAAATGCCTCAAATTTCTGTAATTTTTTTCTTCGAGATAATAAAATAATATTTCAGAAATATTCATATTTGTGTTTTTATATTCTGGTAGATATTCTGTGTGCTCCATTTTATTTTTGGTAGCAGATGAGGGTTGTATTAACTTCTACGTTTAAAGTGAAAACTAATAGATCTAAATGAATAGATATAGATCTGTCAATACACAACAAAAATACATGTTCAACACAAAAAAAAATCACTTTTTTATTTTCAAAAAATCAACTCGGAGATGAAAATAAAATAAAGATGACTTAGAAAATAGAGAAATAAAAATAGAAGGAAGCAGTTTTGATGGTTTTGCTTTGCCTTTTGTGGTTTAGAGGGTGCAAAAGTGGTTTTGTTGTTCTGGTGAATACCTTGAATTGCAGCAAAACTCGTACAGCTTTCCTCTGCTTAGCAAAGGTCACCTGCGTGTTGATCTGAAAAATAAAAACAGATAGAAAAAGAGAAAAAGCAGATCTGAAAAAGAAAAAGTGAAGATGAAAGTCTGAAAGAGAAAAAACTTGAATCAAAAAGGAAAAAAAACATATGAACACAGATAGAAAAGAAATTTGTTTTGTGGATCTGAAAAATAGAAATCAAACGAAAGGAAAAAAAAATTGAATAAATTTTTTACAAACAGATCTGAAATAAACGCAAGAAAATCAACCAAAAACAGATCTCTTCATATCTTTGTAGATGTGTTCAGACCTATTTGTAGGGGAAGAAGCCGTGAAGAGATGGTGGGCGGAGGTGGTGCGACGGCGCTGGAAACAGCTGAAAACCGTGCGGCTTAGATAGGCTGTAGGTGGCTAACGGTGGCTTGGATGGAGATGAAATTTGGTGGGGATGTTCACCGGTGAGAGGGGAAGAAAACTGGGTGGGTGGTGTACGACACCTCCACCGGACGGGGGTGCAATGGCCGGCCGAAGTAGGGGCGACGGGAAGGAGAAAAGAGAAGGGGAGAGCACGGGGAGAGAGAGAAAAGAAGAAAGAAGCACGGGAGAGAAAAGAGAAACGCACGGGAAGAGAAAAGAAAGAAAGAAAGAAGAAGGAATAATTATCTTTATTGTGTATTTCGAATTTTTTATTATTTTTACTGTGTAGGAATTGAATTATTATATTTACTGTGCATCGTTACTGTGTAGTAACGGAAAATATCGACGATTTATATTATTTTTTATTATATTTACTGTGCATCGTTACTGTGTAGTAACGCAAAATATCGATGATTTATATTATTTTTTATTGTATTTACTGTGCATTTTAATTTTTTTATTATTATCTTACTATTCATTCAAATTATTATATTATCTTTACTGTGCATTTTACTGTGTATTATAGGAATCGAATTATTATATTATTGTGTATAGTTACTGTGTATTACTATATATTACTGTGTAGGAATCGAATTATTATATTACTGTATATATTTACTGTGTAGTATTACTGTGTAGAATGAAATTAGATATTACTGTAAAGAAGAAAGATAAAATTAGAAGAAATATTGTGCCTAGTATTCATTTTAGCATTCGCTCTTTTACATATAAAAGATACATCGACAGTTGCTAGCTTTTGTCACTTCTCGTAACCCTTCGTCACAATTCTCGTCCCAATTATTTATCTGTGAATCTGAGTCGCACACACTGACCAGTACTGACCCATACACGAGAAAGATGGAGGTTGCGAAGGAGGGGCAATTTTACGATTCCATGGAACCCAAGGCTCAAGGTAACCCCTCCATGAAGAAACTCCTTCTCATACTCAACTGCATCCTATTATCCATAGGCAACTGCGGCAGCCCACTGATAATGCTTCTTTATTTCATCCATGGCGGCAAGCGAGTGTGGCTCTCGAGCTGGCTTTTAACCGGTGGTTTTCCGATCATTCTCCTTCCCCTCGCGTTCGTATACTTCCAACGCCGTGCCACCCTAGGGCCGGGAACCGAGCTCTTCTTCATGAAGCCACCTCTGTTCCTTGCCGCCGTCTTCATAGGAATCTTCACCGGCTTGCAGGACTACCTCTATGCCTACGGAGTGTCACGCCTTCCTGTTTCGACCTCCTCTCTGATCATCGCCAGTCAGCTCGCTTTCACGGCGGGCTTCGCTTTCCTTCTGGTGAAGCAGAAGTTCACCTCGTACTCGATCAACGCGGTGTTTTTGCTGACCTTTGGAGCATCGGTCTTGGCTTTGCACACGAGTAATGACCGTCCGGAGGGCGAATCGAATAAGGAGTATCTTGCAGGGTTTTTCATGACTCTGGGAGCGTCGGCGCTGTATGGCTTTCTGCTGCCGTTGGTGGAGCTGACGTATAAGAAAACGAGGCAGGAGATGACTTATTCGCTGGTGATGGAGATTCAGATGGTGATGTCCTTCTTTGCCACTCTTTTTTGCACCGTAGGGATGCTCATCAACAAAGACTTCCAGGTACGTACGTACTTAGCTTTTTTCTCCCTCTCGCCGGCGAAATTACAGTCGGAAATTATTGAAAGCACGATATATCTAAGCGTCCTTTTCCTGTATCTAATTCCCCTCTTAATTGTGTCAGAAATTGGGTTCGCACTTCGCAGTACATGTCCCAAATTAATTGCTACATATAATTCATCAGCCAATAATGAAAGGGTGAGGCTACTTTGCCGCCTCACCCAAACCGCTGATTACCGTTCAGTGTTTTCTTTTCTTTTTTCTTTTTTTAAAAAAAAAATTTCTTTTCACAATTTTTTTATCATTTTTTTAATCATTAAGTTAAAAAAAAAATACACCAATACACTTAAAATTACTTTCTTAATCACTAAGTAACCCAACGGTCAAACCGGATGGTCACCTCCAGGCAGCAAAGTAGCTTTTCTCATAATGAAATATCACTACGTTCTGCATGCTGACGTTCGAGATAATCTAGAGACCGTCACCCCCATTTTCTTCTTTTTTTTTAAGGAAAGAAAAATCCTCTTTTCCTCAGTTCCGAAATTATAAAAATATTATTCTTAACCTCCTAAAATAAATTAAAATAAATTCTTAGAGTATCCAAAAATATATGGTATCAATATCGCATGATATGTTGTATATTAAATGTTTGTTTGATCACATGTGTAAATAATAAGAAGAGGATAAATCAATTAATGCGAATAAATTTACATAATACATGAGAATTTTTATTACTACTACAAAACGTGTGTCATATCATGTCTCTAAATCGATAAATTTATTTATAACATTTTAGTATACATTAGAACTTTTGAGCTAACTATATATGTTGAATATTAGTAACTTATTTGATTTAATTTAGCGAGGAAAAAACACTAGAGGATGAAGTATGATCTTATTTTATTTGTTGTAGGTAATACCGAGAGAAGCAAAGGCATTCGGACTCGGGGAAACGAAGTACTATGTGGTGATGTTTTGGAATGCAATTCTTTCGCAGGCATTCTTCTTGGGAGCAATAGGAGTAATCTTTTGTGCCTCGTCTTTACTCTCTGGTGTTATAATTGCCGTTCTACTCCCCGTGACAGAGATCCTAGCAGTCATTTTCTACCAAGAGAAATTTCAAGCTGAAAAAGGAGTTGCTTTGGCACTTTCTCTTTGGGGATTTGTTTCATTCTTTTATGGAGAGATGAAACACAGCAAGAAAAAGAAGCAAACAGCAGAAGAAGAGATGTCTCAAATTCCTGGTCCATGATTACATTTACCCCCCACCCCAAAAAAAAAATAAAAAAAAAGTTTGTATATGTCTTAATTTTCCCTATTGGGGTATATTTAATACTAAAGTATAAGCAAGGTTGTGGCCTGCTTATTCAAATCTCATAATTTTATCTGCGAAAGCTGGATATATATTTGACTTTCATGCAGAAAGTTTAAGAAGGCGACGTTCAATATGTCCTGTATGTTTATGTTTATCTCTTCAGAATAGAAGAATAGTATTCAATGTATATCGCATAAGAAATATAATTTAGTTTTTCATATTGCCTTCCTGTTCAAATAGATGAGTCTAATTAATCTTGTTTTGGTTTTTATCCATTCGTTTTTTGTTCAAAGTATCTGCTCCGACCCCACTTCTGATATAGTTATAAGCACTATTGAAACTATTATAAAAAACATGAACTTTTCTTTTCCAAATAATGCGAGATCTCTTACACCATCTATCATCCCCACTACTTTTCCAACATTGCCTATTTAAAGGTAAATGAATACGTAAATAAAACGAGAGTTTCATTCTAGTGTTACCAAGTATTGAAAAATGATCAACTTACAAGTTTTTTATAATTAGTTTATAACTCTATATAAATTGAAAGTATTTCTGTATATAATTGTATTGCTTAAGTATAAAACGGGTTGTAAAATAATTATTAAAAAATGAAAAATGTATCATAATTTATCATCCAAATAATGTTTTTTATTTTTTGGGTGGAGAGGGGTGGCTGATGCCTAAGATTGTCAGCAGATCCTTGGCACCGGAAAATCGGTGATCCAAAGCAACCAACCAATACAATTTACAAAACAATCATGCACAACCATCATGCTATTGCCTACGACCTACGAACACGGACGTATTACAGTTGTAGCACCGTCTGAACCAAACTAATTCCATCCACAACAATCATTACAACTAAAATTATTTATAGGAAAAGAAAATTCGTTCGTATGCGAACCATGAATCATCACATCATTGTTACATAGCAGACGAATGATGAAAATGAATAAGGTCTGGTTTTTCTCTAGCTTTTCAAAGCCAGACCCATAACACTACAAACCAACCCTAAACTTGCCAATTTATTTGATTGCATTCAGACGGGAATAATCTTAGCATGACGATCCAAAATATTATTGAGAATACTAAGGGGTAAGACAATAAGGAAAAAAGTAATTGACATTAGATAACATCCAGGCCAGCCCCCACTTGCCTATAGCAACAAAGTTTAAACCTCGTACGTCCACCGCTAATTTTGAGTGGAAACTCTGCCCATTTCCCTTGCAAGTCAAGTTACAACCCGGTTGCCCAGCCCTGGCCGGTTTGTAGAAAACATACGATTTCAAAGTAATATTAGGAATGATGCAATAATTAACTTAGTTGGGTAGAATTCAAGTTCCCGAGAACTGGAATCCAAACCTATCCTACACAAATGCTAAAACCAACCCCAAAACCCTTCCTTCTAAGAAACCCATTCTCAAAACGGGTCATGACACCCACCAAACTCGTCTCACAGTCACATCGATCCCTAACTTGTTTTGAGAGATCTGAAAGCAATGTTATCAACAAGTAACTTCATATGAAGAAATATCAAGACTCTCAAGGGCTCTATTGCAATTAACTTGTGAAAAAACTTCAACTTCAACCACATATGAACTTTCGCCAAGCAGGAAAGCAGAAAACAAATTCGAAGTTGATATCAGTATTGTGCAGAAAGAATCAACAGTGTGGAGGCAGCATATCGAGGAAAATAAAGTTTACAGAGAGTACAACTTACAATAACTCGGAAAATATCAGGCTAATAACTGCAACAGTCACCCTAATAGTAAAGGAAAGCAAGGTCTGATGAAATCACATTCCAAAAACTTGCCTAGTTATTGGACAGGCATAATGAGAAAAATAGTTACTGGTGGACCCAATATTGGCAGCACCATAAGTTAAAGAGCGCCATTGAAGTTGAGAGCCTAGGTTAATGATAAGTCATTCTTTAAGGAACGACTGGTAAGGAACTGTGCTAAGGGAATTTTGATGAACAAACAAAAAAAGCAACCATCTTAAAAATACAAATAATCACAGAAGCAAGGTCGAGCGGCTTAAACATATTACCAAGGCATTGTCAATCTCCCCACATTAACTAGCCATGGTTTGTCTTAAATGCCATTTGAGCCACCTTTCAGTTCATACATTTGGCAAAGAAGAACTTATGCTTCTCCAGAAGGGCTGAGAGATTCTTCCAGAGCTTCTAAAAATGGCTTGTCCATCTATAGCATAAAAAAGAGACACCAGTCTCCAATTAATGAGACAACCTGGAAATCTCCTATATATCAAACCACCTTGGACTTCCAAAAACCAGCACTTCTAACCGGTAGTAAGGTCATATTGCTGAAATTTGCCGAAAGGCATATTGCTGAAAGCAGGTTTTTAATTCAAGATTAGAAGCCATAATTATGTTGCACTCCAATGCTTGTCTCACTTAGCTGAAAATAACTGAAAAGTACCATCAAGGCTGATAGTAAGGTCTCAAAGGCCAAGGTTCAAAGATCCTTTTTTTCATGCCAACCACTAAATCATTTACTCACACCAACTTAGAGAGAGAGAGAGAGAGAGAGAGAGAGAGAGAGAGAGATGTTGAAAAATGCCGTTCCAAGGTAAAAAAAGAGTCACATTAGTCAAAGTTAAGCTTCAGGATTGAGCTATGAAGAGGGAGACTTTTCAATAGATAAGAAAACCAGTGTGAACGATTTGAAAGGGAAGACCACAAAATAACTAGATGAGCTTTATTATTATAAAAGATAACTCGTTCTATACAATAATATAATGAGCTACAAGGATAGGATTAAAAACCAAAAATATGCCAATGAAATGAGAATGGGAACAAAAGTTGTGTAGTGAATGATTGTGTACCTTCAATCAACAAAACTCCAAAGGATAACGCCAGATACATCCATCAAATCAACTTGAATCAGCATTCAGCCCATGATTTTCTTCACGAATAGAAGGATCAACATGATTAGAGATAGTTCGAGCATAAACCTAGGACCCGTTATACGCTCAAAAATTGGCTGCCACCTGTAAGTTCAACCAGTAGATAGCTGCTGATAAAGCCTGTTATCCATTTCAGGGTCCTCATTACATTCAGAAGAGGGACAAAAGGAACCGAGAATCTCCACTCAGGCATGCACCCAACTGATCTTTGGCACCAAGTAACGATAATATAATTTCTGAATGCAATCTAATTGCTTCCAAGTCTATCATACTACTGATAACTTTCTACTATGCAGCAATATAGCCCATCTTTTGAAGAAACAATGTTCATTTTCACAAACGACACCCATTGAACTGTGTGCTTTTCATCACAGAATCACAAGTCAAACTACAAAACTATAATATGTATTGGTGGTGGAAATTTCTCCTTTTTCTGTTAATTTTTTTCTTTTGGATGCCAAAGATCTAAACCTAACACCCCACATCTTTACAACCTAAGAAATAGTATATGCGCACGAGACATTGTGTTTTCCTAAGTACCATTGATGTCAAACAATTATTCACGCATTGGTTCATCACTGACAACTGGTTTGAAATTGTCATCCCCTATGACACAAAGCAGAATAAGATGGGAGCATCTTAAAAATTTGCAGTATGCAATGCAAGATACCCACAATGGTGGTTAATGCATACAATAATATTACACCTAGACTTAGTTTACAAAAGGAAATTTACACTTGGGTACCAGAGTTCACAAAAAAGAATAGCATCTAACAACCACACGGGTAACTGCAAATAAAACACTCACCAATTTCCTTCAGTAGAGTTACTGTTTGCATTATTTATCTCCTCCTGTGCAAATTCTTCAAGTATGGCACGTTGGCGTTCATTTAGAACACTAAGAAATAGAAAATGAAACAGCACAAAAGTGAGTTGATATAGCTCACCAAAGCAAGGCAGATCTGAAACTTCAAAAGAAATCACAGGAAAGAGAATAAATAAGTTTGATAATAAATTTCTCTTTATTATGGACTTGTGAATGTGAAAAAAAAAATCTGCCATTGCAAAGAGTTCATTATGTGACAGTCCTCCAAAGAGATCATATGCTTCCAAATCATTGGAAGCATATGATCCAATGGCTCAGATGGGAACCTAGACTAAACAAGATTAAAACTAACGAAGAAAAGGGTAGAAGGCATGACAAAAGAAAACATAGTAACCCTCATACAATCAGCCGCATAATAATAATCTCACTTCTTTTTTCCTTTCTTCAGAACAAATGGCACCTCAAAGCTAATAATATTCACAAGTGAATCAAAGTAGAGGCAATATACAAGGGGTGTAAACAAGACAGGTAGAAACAAGAAGCTTGTTCTGGTTGAACTTGGAACTTATTTGGCAATCCCAACCTTAGTCACCTTAAACATATTAGCTCAGGATTGAGCAGATAGCAGCTTGATTGTGGCTTAGAAATTTGTCGATGCCCATTTTCACAACTCTTCAAATTATTAATAATAAGAAACTGATAACAGTAGAAGATGACAAATCCTATGTGTTTAAGAATCTTTTATCCAGGAGATATCTCTGTTGCAACTAAGAGATTATTTACTTAAAAAGGCAGTTGGAACTTAATCTCCTAGATCACTTCAACCGTGTGATTTATGTCAACTGTATTCTTAGCAGGTCCCCTGATCACCAAAAGGTTTAAATTTGCTCATTAAGTTTAATTTTCCAAGACAGAGTTGCAAAAACACTATGATAGATCAGTCATACCAAACCAATGCAGCAAAAACAGAGATTATTATCACCAATACCGGAGATCACAATCACCAACACCGCATAGATACACATTAAATTCACCATTGTCATCTGTGGGTAAAAGCTCTGGCATAAATCACTGCCAACAGTATAACTGTAGAGAAAACCAAAAGGCGATCTAATAATTTAGCTAAACTTGTAACACATGTAAGAGTAAGAAGCCTACGTGGGGAAGTTAACACGGAAGCGCACATAATGATCTCCGTGGCTTACAAGAAAACCATGCTTTGGCAGTCCTGCACTAACTTAACATCATAAACATATTTGGAGGAGAAACAAATACCAAGGGCAACTTAAGACAATTGTGAAAAGGCCATTATTACAGTATTAAGCATTTTTTTTGGGGGGGGTGGTGGAAGAAGAAGAATATTGGAATACCTTTGCCTCTTAGTACCAGAAGTTGTCCTGGCTGAACTCCTTTCGGTATCTGAGAAGGTCATTATTTCAGTGCATGAAAAGTCAGTGTCAGACCAAGCAAGGAGATTGTGTGCACCACCAAATGCGGCACGGAATCATTTTTATATGACAAAATATTATTTTGTGCGACAAAAAAAGTCTGAACTTACTGACAGCATTGACTTCCAACAACATATCAGTCTTAAGGTGGCAAACATAAAAGTTCTAGTATAAACCAGAAGAGCTATCTTCCTGCTGTGTATTTTTGCTTTGGGTGGAATTGAGAAGTGGAGATTCCAGTGTTTTGTCTACCTCCGGTTCCTCAAACCTCACTATAACTTATCATGACCATGCTTGAGCAAAAATTTCCCCAACATTTAGCCAGAATCAGAGTTGTTTTTATCTGACAACATTTTCCCTTCAAGGACAGTCAGTGACTGAAAGGAGAAAATACATACTTCTTATGAACTCTCTACATTTTTTCCAGCTTTTGAAGCTACAACACCAGAGATTCTGGTGTTGTGTCTACTTTTGGTTCCTCAAACTCGTTGCCAGGATCAAGATCACATGATATCAGATTCATGGCTAAAAGTTCGATCGGGCATGCCTTCACTGTGTTTCTTTAAAAATACAACTTAAGCCATGTCTTGACAGATACAATTGCTCATTACTAGCATATCAAAAGCCAACCGGATTCATTGGAAAATAGAAAGGAAAGTGACATTATGGTAAACAAGAAAAAAAATAAGAATACACAAGATAGAAGTATTACTTCAACTTGCACCTTCCCAGATAAAGTTTGAACATCAACTGTGCCACCAAGAATAGCCTGTAAAAAGTTCAAACTTAAAATTTGAAGACTGCGCTACTTTTTTGTGCATGATTATATAACATCATGCAAATAAGTTGTTAATAGATTGTGAAGTTCGTATTTTTAAATGCCAAGTTTAGAGGGCAAATCAAGTCTTCAATAACGCTACCCCTCAAACACCTGAATAGATTTTTTTTGTAAGAATTTATTAACCCACATAGTTAGGTATAGCCCAAGTACACAGGAAGTATACAAGAGAACCTAAATAGATAAAGGCTAAACTATATTTTAGTCCCTGAAGCACAGAGTAGGTTCCAATTTAGTCTCTAAATTTTACAAATTCTTCATCCCTGAAGTTTTTAAGTTTGAATATTTAAATCGGTTCCATAAAATTGATGATGCCATCACAAAATTGATGATGTGGTAAACTTTGAAACAAGCCACCCCATCAAATTTCGTGATGGATGGTCATCAATTTGGATGGAACCACTAGATTGCTAATAATTAAGAAGTTCAAGGATGAAATCATTTGTACTTGGGCTTTGCCTATTATTATGAATAAAATTTCTTGATTACTGATAAAAAAAAAAAATGGGATGAAATCATTTTAAAATTTAGGGGCCAAATTGGAATTTCTCCTATACTCAATGATTGAAAGCATTAGTCATAAGAACTAATAAATAAATAAAGACCACAACACAAGTGCAAAATCTTGAAAGTTTCAAAAGAGCATTTCTTGTAAACCACAGACCACATAAGTGTGATAAACTACTCAAGTAAAGATTCATTTCTCACTTGTGTAAAGCTAATATTAGAATCCACATAAATATCTGCACCATCTCTAGTGAAGACAGGATCTTCAGTAACCTAGTTTACCAAAAGAACAGAAAGTTCAGAAGGAAGCATCCCAAAGCAGCAAATCATGGTTACTTCTACTATAGACACAAGCCATTTAACAAAGAAGCCTTCTTTTAACCATTTCAAGTAAATTCCTATTTTATGCTTTTATATATAGATGTATACAGCCATTCCAAGGAAGCAAGTTTTGAAAAGAAAAGCTATTGCACATCGAAGATAGCCACCACTTATGAGATGAGAGTGTAATATATAATATAACTTTTTAAATTTAATAAATAAGGCAGTTTTGTTCGAAGCACAAAAGGGTGCAACCCAAGAACACAATAAGTATGAAATAAGCAATAACCTACTATCTTCCTGGAGTTACATCTGTTATCCCAATGCAAAGAGGCTTCAGTTGCAGAACATTTGCCAATTTCAATCAGCATGCCCCAATTGAATGTAAATTTTATAAAAGCAGCCCAAGATTAAGGAATCAAGATGTTCTCTATGTTCTTCAACAAGTTGTATTCTTTCAGATGGAGAAGCAGAGGTGATGATATAATATGTTGGATCCTGTCTAAAAGATGTAATTTTAATGTTAAATCCTATTCAATGTGCTCATTCCTTCAATTGGCTCTTCATTTCCTTGGAAGTGTATTCGGAGAAACAATGCACCTTCAAAGGTTGCTTTTTTTGTTTGGTTGGAAACACTAGGGAAGATCCTAACCACTGATAATCTGAAAAAGAGGCACATTGCTGTACATGTAAGTAACATGGGGAAAGAATTGATCACCTTTTGCTACATTGTGAGTTGCTAAGGAGTCATGGGCAGCAATATTCAGTACTTTTGGGATTGAGTGGGTTATGCCCCAACGAGTGGAATTGTTGGCATGTTGGCAGAATACCTTTGGAGACCATAGAAATTCATGTGTTCGGAAGATGGCCCCTCTACGCTTAATGTGGTGTATTTGGGAAGAACGCAAAGCTCAAACTTTTGGGGGCCAAGAAAGGATGGCGTCTGAGTAAATAGCTATTAACTTCAACACCCTCTATATTTCGATGGCTGCTCACCACAACTTTGTATCTCTCAGTTTTTAAGACGTCAAAGACTTCTGCTCTTTTTCTTCTTGTTAGTTGGGTGTTTCCTTGGTATACACCCTATGAAAAGACTTCTTCAACCCCTTAATGCTTTTAATAAATGCATTAATAATTTTTTTTTAAAAAAAAAACCAACTAAGGTGAAGATGAATTGAAAGAACATATGTACGCAGCAGTCCTCGGAACATTAAGAGAAACAGAACTTTTAATTCAAACACAAGGAATTTTCATGCAATGTAGAAAACTAGAGAAACAGAAGCTATTGTACACAGTCCTCCAAACATTAAGAGAATTGAACATAATGAATTTTAATCTGAACACCCTCTCGCAGTCTTCAAAATTCCTAGCATTATGTTTCTACCAAATATACTACTGCATTCAACACAAAAGAAGTACCTCCTACACTTCTGAATTGCTAAGACTACCGAGTGGACTTCCCCAACAAGCCATCAAATCTCCCACCTGCTGGGCAGACCAACTCAATAAAAAAAAGTATAGAATATTAATACCCATAACTTCGTAGCCACCTTAAAATGCAGTAGAAGATGATCTATACTTTTTCCGTCATGCTTACATATGCAAAACCATTCTAACACAACAATTCCCCTCCTCAAGTTATCCACCAACAGAGGAATGGTCGCTGATTCGACAATAGAGAACGCTTGGTGGATGGGATTAGGGCTTTCTTTTTTCATTCTTTATTGCTTTGGGCTTCGGTTATTGTAATGGATGGGTTTAGTCCCAATGACTTTTGTGCTGTTTTTCAGCTTTAGCTTGTGATTAGGTGTTTTCTCTTATATACTTCTTGTGTACTTGGACTATGCCTAATTACCTGGTCTCAATACATTTCTTACTTATAAAAAAAAAAAGTTATCCACCATCAGAATCTTCCCTAAGACAGTCATCCAGACAAAAAATGCTTCTCACAACAGCACCTTATTTCTCCAAAAATTCTTCTAAGGGAAGGAAAGAGCAACTTGGGGGAAGAGAGCATGGTAGAAAGACTTTTTTTTTATAAGTAAAAATATATTAATATCAATAGGCGTAACCAAGTACACTGAGTGCATACAAGAGAGAACACCTAGCCCATAATAGAGAGCCCCTAGTGAACATTGCCCAAAGAGGGAGAAATTAGAAACCTATCCAATATACACCAAGTCATATTGGGACAAAACATGCCTTCCCAAAGCAAAGCAAGTCACTGTAAGTACCCCAACCCTTTGTTTCCCACACAATTAATACTCCACCCGAATAATCGTACGAGGACTAAGGAAGGCTTTATGCCTTCCCTCTAGTCCTCCCTCGACTTTTACTACCTCCATTTGCGTCGTAGATGATTGTCCATGTAAGACAGTTTAACTCCCTGCTCTTCTTAAATCTTGATTTTGTTTCAAGCAAGTGACCCGCCTCAATTACAGTGACTATTGTTGTGAATTGGTTGTCAAATCCTCCATATGTAATCCGCACACACTTCTGTATCTCATTAACCTCTTGCAAAACCCAATCCAAGGATAATCCAGCTATATTGTTTAATGGAGGAAAAGATAACAAGGGGACAACATCTTCCCTAGCCACAGTTCCCAACTGAACACCAAGGGTCCTAAACATTCATCCTCGCAGGGCACAAACGACAAACCCATATTCAAATCCCGTATCTCCTTAACAACTCCATTGGTTCTCTCCAATGGTAAGGTCATGGTCACCATTGGAGATTCTGGGTTGGCAACAAGTCCCTTCATCTCTAGCGACCCTTTATGTGCAACTGCGATAGACCCTACATCTCCGTCAGACCTCGGCGTTACACCATTTTCCTTCAACACCAACGTAGGAGCCATAGTTTCTTAGGGGAGCAAGGGTGTAGCATCGACTATCGGTCTTTCCTATGTCACTTGTGGCGAAGGGCATTCCATTACTGATTCTCTACGCCCATAGCAGACATAGAACCCACTTCATACAACCCAGTTTTCCTTTTAGCCACACTCTCCTAGATCTGGTTAGTGGTTATAGGGACAGGGCTGAATCCGATTTCCTGTTTTCCTTTATCTAAGTGTAAAGGATTCAGGCCTATCTTAGGTTTGTTTCTTACGACCTTGTTGCCTACAGTTGAAAGCAAGTCTATTTTTGTAGACAAGAAAGCAATCGCTTGGAAAGGTCTAAGGGTGTGGTGCACAGGACTGGGGTTTACTCTACAGGATGGGTCTGAAGGGCCCTGCCTTGGAAAGGTTCCCTGATATCAAAAAAAGAAAAAAACAATCGCTGCCTTCAACTTGACAAGTTAGGTTTCCATCTCCTTTAATGAATTGTGCATCACGATAAGTTGGTTCTGAGTTTGCAAGATCTGCCGACCACTTTCACAGTTCCCCTCACTCTAAGCCACCAAAGCATGACGTCTTCAGAGCTGCCACATATGATCGCCTCGCCACCATGGTTGTGCTTGGGTCTTTTTGTTTCAACTCCAAGTTGATGTTCTCATGATCGGATGTCCACTTCTGGCTTTCCTTCCTTGACCAATCAGCATGAAGGGAAAAAAAACATATCTATGGTTCTCCGTAATTCAACAGCAAACTTCTCGCAACCCAGACCTTCATACCCTTCAAGAATTACTACAACACTCTGCCAACCTCCTCCATCATATTCGGTGACAGTTAGATACCTACCATGCACATTGGAGCATTGTTGAGCCACGAATGCTCTATTTCCTTCGCGTAAATGTTTTGTGAATTCTGAATTTCTCCCCACCTATAATAATACTTCCACCATAGCCACCAGCCATCCTCTACCACAACACATAGCTACAGACCTCCAAACCCTTCTACTCCTTTACACAATTTTTAATGAGGACCTTCATGCTTTTGGTAAAAACTCAAAAGCCTTCGATTCCACCCAAAGGCGCACCAATTGACCCATATTAATTTCAAACCTTCGATTTCAGATGCAGGGGCTTCCCAAGCTTCATTCCTGTCGAATGTTTATGCAAAGATATGAGCACAAGCTTCGGTGCAGATTTGAGGCAAGTCTAAAGAAAGATCTGCGAGAAGGACACAGTTGAAGAACTACGGAGCCCAGCTGCAGATAGGGCTCACGGGACAGACAGATCTTGAAGTCAGAGTACTCACAGTAGACTGGCTGAAAGCCGGCAACTCTTTCTATGTTGACGGCATGGCCAACGGAGCCTCGGTGGTAAGCACCACTACACACGAGCTCACTCTGAAAGACGATAGAGAGAGAAGCTTGCAAAAGTCCAGGTCGCCGGAGGGAGGACTAATGCCGGATGGCCCTCAGTGAAGTCGCCGGGGCCCGTCGGCCTTGTCTATGACGGTGGTGAGGTGTCACTCGCCAGCTAGGGTGGGTGAAGAAGGGTTTGGGAGCCTTAGGGTTTTCCCGGTGGAAAGACTTGAGCTTGAAAGCCCATCTTTTGGAAGGGATCCAACATTTTTAGCATCACCATCTCCTCCCAACCTAAAAGAGTAAAAATGAAGAGATCAACTCCACCTCCCAATCATGCTCTAATCAAATCAAAGTAACATTCCCCTGGATTTATCATCAGAGATATGCAAATGTTCAGCTATCGATGTCTCCTTACACCAAGAGATGCTAAACAATGACGGGAAAGCTATCATTAAAAGCTAATCCCCACGACACACATTGTGCTTGAATATGATCTTAGATCCATCACCCACCTTTAATCTAACACAAGTGAAATCCCCTAACCCCTCCTAATATTTATCCACACCCCAATCCTAAAGGGCCCACTAACCTCATTTGAAGAGCATCCTCCTTGCATGCTACCATATTTGACTTTAACCACCAATCTCCACAAAGCCACTCTCTCTCCATGGCATAATGCCATAACCACTAACCCAAAACATTTGGCTTATATGATATGATAGATTGTTAGGATACCCAACTGGAAAAGTAGAGCAGGATTAATGAGTTTTTTTCCTTTTCCCCTCTCTTTTTCAAGAAAAATTTATATGCTGCCTCCCACCACAGCCACAACCTAGAAACTTTAATGAACCTTTTTGCTAATTTAGCATCATAGAAATTGATTAAAAAAAAAAAATTTGAAATCACATAATGTTTTTATAAAATTGAAATCATAACTTTTTTTTGATAAGTAAAATTGAAATCATAACTATAATAAATAAGCTAAAACTTTAATATAAAATTTAAGTAAAACTCTGCCTTTATTTTAATAAATAAGCTGCCAGCTTGACTTCCTCTTCCTCCACTACCAGCTCCTGGTACACGAATAGTATCTCCGGCATCCACACCTAAGACATTTTGAAAAAATAGTGACAGTTATAGATAAACAGATGGAAATCTACCAATAAGATATGTATGCAGCAGTTCCTAGTCACAAGACATACATTAAATGAACAAAAACTAAGTTGTTTAGTAAGGACTTTTTATGTTTTTCTCTTCTTGTCACCCTGAAATTACTTCAAATAAAGTTTCAAACCAAACTCCTAATATGGTCCACAGTCATATCGCTTATCAATTTTTCAAAATTTGCGTTATGTACACCTTGCATTCATGTCAAACACAGAATCAATCCCTGGTAAAAAAGAAAATTCAATCGTGTAATACCAAATAACATATAATTAAAACAAAATTGCACCAAAAACCACGTATCCTCTTGAAATGATTATCCCAATTACATCAGCATGTAGTGTGTAGACATGTCAGGAAAATGTGTTGGGCCAAACTCATAAAAATAAAGGTTTCTGATTATTGCTTAATGACATGATACATTACTATCTCTTCACAACCTCTTCTTCTCTCTTCCACATTTTGTCTTGTACGAATTAGCCATAGGATTCACCACGCCCCTATGCCAACTGAGCTACTTCTTTAGGAGATTTCATAAAACATAAACTATTTGCAACCCCCCCCCCCCCCCCCCCTTTTTGTTTGGTAAGAATTAGACTGAAGGATTCACCACACTCCTATGCCAACTCAGCTACATCTTTATGTGATTTCATGCAAGAGAAAAGTCTTGGAACAACCTGCTGGAATTGTAACTTTAACCTCCTTAACACCTTCAACTACCCCTGATCCTTTACATGACATACAGTATTCCTGTTCCAGATGAATAGAAAAGGCAATATTATATCGTTTGCTTATATCAAGAAAATAAATCTTGACAAAGTTATTCAGTGAAGTTCACACCAGACCTTAATAATTTGGCCAGACCCTTTACAAGTGCCACACCTTGATGTAAATGGAGGAATTGTAACCTGGTTGATTATGTATTTTCGATTAGAAATGAAAGAGATATTAAAACTAATAACCCACTACAAGAATAACAGGCAAATGAAATTATCCAACATGAGTCCTTTCAGAATGATCTATCAACTAACAATCATCAGTGTAGATCTTCAAAGCACTTACTCTCCCTATGCCTCCACAAGTTGGACAAACTTTTGTCTTGGCATCAAGTGGATAGCCACGCCCATCTGCATCATGAGATAGACAAAAGGACAAAGAAAAGCAATAATCTATACCAGGAGAATTATAAGAGCAAAGCCTGCTTTACTTTAAATATGTCAATTAAACAAAGCTGCAATTTACATAGTCAACTGTTCATAAATGGCAAAAAGTCTTATAATAAAAATAGGCAATAGTTAGCTTTTCATTAATAACCAAAGATGATGGTGGTATTGACCAAAATAAAGCTAATATGATAGTTTGACTTAGGTTGAGCCCATTACACCTGACATGGTGAATGTATTCCAAGAGTTTTCTTTCTCGCTCTCTTGATGTGCTTCCTCTACTGCTACTAGAAGAAAAGGATGTAACCCCAACTTGTTTGATGGCCAAAGCCATAGCAAGTGCAAAGGAGTTCCTAGATTAGCAGCACATAAAAAGACTAGATTGTACAGTTATAAAAGGCGCATTTTCTGCAAGGGTCACACACAATATGATAAAAAGAAAATATGAGTTTACTCACGGCAAAAATCACAGGGCACAAATGCATCGAAGGACAGATTTTTTGTGCATCCTTTTGCAGCTTCAGAAAAGGAGAGTGACAACTCAACCTAACAAATTTCAAACAGATTAAAACACCCATGTTTCACCAAGGTAATATGGGAGAGTATTCTTATATAGTTATATAACAATTGGTACCAAAGGCAAAACAAGTTCACCTGGATATCAGACGCAAAACGATCAGTCTCGTGTTCAAAGATCTGAAGGAATAAAAAAGACTGTAAGTATATTCCTGGCAATAGACTGCATTAATTTTGAAGTTTATGAAAAACTACCTCAGAAAATATTTTATGGAATGAATCAGAGAAATGAGTTCGGTAAGCATATCTGAACCCGTCTGCACCACCACCAGCATATTCTACATTTTCTGAACCTTGGGTGCGCTTCTTTATTAAAAATTAAGAGAGAGAAGAATCTGGTTAGATTGAGAAGCTTAAATGGGAGACAAAATACTTTGAAATGCAGGAATGTGAAATATTCAAAACTCAAATTTAGCACAAACTGCTGGATGGATGCCAGATGATGAATGCATAACCCAAATAATAACCACAAAAACTAACAATAGACTCCAAATACCATAATAGTCTAAAAGATACAAAAGAAGTAAGCCATTACCCTGTCATATTGTGCCCTCTTTTGAGGATCTTGTAAAGTCTGAGATTCACCACAACCAAACAGTGAACGAGATTACCAACTATATGAAAAACTAAGGCAACTTAAAATGATAAAATCCATTAAAATTTTGATACTTTCAATAATAGCGTAGAGGGGGCTGCCCAAACACCACTACAAACCTCGTAGGCTTCTCTAATCTCTTGAAATTTCCTCTTTGCAGAAGGGTTATTCTTATTTGCATCCAGATGGTACTTCTTTGCAAGCTGCATAGTAGAATGAAAATCAGCAACTTGAACAGAGGATGATACCATGATTGCTACAAGCAGGTGCATTAGCCAAAACATCAAGGGCTTATACAATGACCAAAAATGTGTGTTAAAAATTAAAATTCAGTCTGCCAAATGTCAAACTTATATTAATACCCGTCGGGGTACAACCTAGTGGTCAAAGGAAGGGTTTGGTTTAAGTTGTAGGCTCAAATATCCTAGGTTTGATTCTACACCAGAAATTCCACTGGATTACCTTTTCCACAGTTTTAGTGGGTGGAGTCGTGTCTCCAGGGATTCCTAGGAGAGGTCCCATGTCATAAAAAAGAAAGTATTAGTCACATTCATACTAGTCACATTCAACCAGTCATACACCCATGTCATATACCCATTGCTGGACGCATTCTTCTATTTCCATAACACTCGCTTGTGAATCTTGTTACATTAAAATCACCACCAATGGACAATGGAAGATCCCACCAGCTATGTAACCCAGCTAGTTCATCCCACAGTAATATTTGGTCGTTGTCTGAATTAGGGCCATATACACCTGCAAAGGCCCACATATACCCATCGATCACACTTCTAAAGGAACATGCTACTGAGAACAACCCAATGAACTCCTCTATTTTCTCCACCACCCATTGGTCCCACATCACCAACACTCCTCCCGAGGCCCCATTAGCTGCCAAATACACCCAATTGACGTGTACACAGCTCCATATACTTCGTATTATTTTTGTAGTGATAACTTTCAACTTCGTCTCCTGTAAACAAACAATGTCCGCCTTCCACCCACGCAATAAGTTTCTTATTTGAAGACGCTTACCGGCATCATTTAGACCATGGACATTCCACGAGAGAATTTTTGGTTTCATTTATTGGAAAGGGCTAGCCTCTTCCCTTTAGACCAATCCCTGCTTGAGCTACCTTCAGAATTCATGGACCATGTTAGCCTATTGAGTTCTCGTTGTTTCTTTGAACCAGTTTTCCTTTGTTGTTGGTGAACCGCTTCAATGGCGGTAAGTAATGCTATGAATTGCTCCTCATAACCTTCACACTTCAGTCCCACCATATCCTTAATACCATTCACCGTTTGGAACACCCAATCTGAGACGCTGGATGGATCTGGATACATACAGTTCAGATGGATTGGATTCTGCACCCTAAACTCCCTCTGCCCCTCCATGTTCACTTCTCCAATCACAAAACCAACTTCTCCATGGTCACTAATCCCCGAAAATTTTTTTTTTGATAAGTAATAATTTTATTGAAGAAATAGGCATAAGCCCAAGTACACAGGAAGTATACAAAGGAGAAGCCTACAACTTCCAGCACAAAAAGAAAACAACCCAGAGAACTAAAACAGATTCAGAAAATTATCCACCATTACATAAACTTTCGCCCAAAAACCCAAAGTACTCAAGAAAAAAACCCTAAGATCTTCCAAAGAGCATTCTTTGTCTTCAAAACATCTCCTATTTCTTTCGATCCATAAGCACCACATGAGACAAGGAGGAATCATCTTCCAAACCGATGCTGCCTTCTTACAACCCTTCAAACCCTTCCACCCAGCCATTAAATCCACCACATCTTTGGGCATCACCCAATGCAAACCAGTCCAGCTCAGAACCTCATCCCACAAAAGTCTAGACACTTCACAGTGAAGGAAAAGATGATTTACAGATTCTCCATCCTTTTTACACATGACACACCAATCAGAAATAAACAATCCTCTCCTTCTAAGATTATCGGTAGTCAAAACTTTGCCCAAAGAAGCCACCCAACAGAAAAAAGCAACCTTGAGAGGAACTTTCACTTTCCATATACTTTTCCAGGGGAATTCACAACTACCATGACTTGACAGAACTTTATAATAGGAAGCAACTGAAAACTTAGCATTTCCAGCTGAAATCCATACCATACTATCCTCCCTTTCAATCATCAACTTAGTACTGTAAAGTTTAACTAACAAAGCCTGAACTTCATCCACTTCCCAATCGTTAACATCCCTTATGAAAATAACATGCCAATCAACCTTATTATTGCTACTGCAATAAGAATCATAAACAGCAGCATTTTGATCCCTCGCAATTCTGTACAAGGCAGGAAATTCCAGCTTAAGAGCAGTATCCCCACACCACAAATCATGCCAAAAGAGAATTCTTTTACCGTTCCCCACCTTCAATCTAAAATTATTATAGAAAAAATCCCACCCTTTTCTAATAAACTTCCACAAACTCACCCCATATGCTCCACTAGAGGCTTTAGAACACCAACCTCCCCACAAACTTCCATACTTCACATCTATCACATTTTTCCATAGGGCTTCACTCTCCAAATGATATCTCCAAAGCCATTTGCCAAGTAAAGCTTTATTAAACACCCTCAAATCTTTAATCCCCAAACCACCACCAGCCATAGGTTGACAAACTTTCTTCCAGCTGACCAAGTGAAACTTCATTTCCCCACCAACACCACCCCATAAGAAATTCCGAAACAAACTCCCAATTCTCTTTTCAACCCTTGCGGGAAGAGGAAAAAGAGAAAGGAAATATGTGGGCAGGTTAGACAAAGAACTTTTAATAAGAGTTAATCTTCCCCCCTTAGACAAATAAATCCTCTTCCAACCCGCTAACCTTCTTTCAATTTTTTCAATCACACCATCCCAAATGTCCACTGCTTTAAAAGAAGCCCCCAAAGGAAGCCCAAGATATTTCAAAGGCAAAGAAGAAATCCTACACCCCAAAATATTAGCCAAATCTGATAAGTTCTGAACAGCTCCCACAGGAACAATTTCAGACTTTGATAAATTAACTTTTAACCCTGAAGCAGCTTCAAAACACAGCAACAAAGCTCTTAAAGCACGTAAATTATCAAAATCAGGCTCACTAAAAACCAGAGTATCATCAGCAAATAATAAATGAGAAATCTTCAGACTATTCCTATTCTCATTACCCACCACAAAACTGGACAGAAAATTACCCTCCACCGCTTTGTCAATCATTCTACTAAAAGCATCCATGATCATAACGAAGAGAAAGGGGGAAATGGGATCGCCTTGCCTCAAACCACGGGAACTACCAAAGAAACCAGCCGGTTCTCCATTCACCAAAATAGAAAATTTAGGAGTCGAAACACAGAATTTTATCCACGAACACCATTTAACTCCAAAACCATATCTCTTCAATAAATACTCAAGAAAATCCCAGCTTACATGATCATAAGCTTTTTCCATATCCAATTTGACAAGAATACCAGCTTTCTCCATCTTAATTCTACTTTCCAAACACTCATTAGCAATTAAAACAGCATCTAAAATCTGCCTTCCTCTCACAAAAGCATTTTGAGACTGTAAAATTATACTCTCCATCACCCTACTTAACCGATTAGCCAACACCTTAGAAACAATTTTATAAACACCATTCACCAAACTGATAGGTCTAAAATCTCTTATCTCCACAGCCCCAGCTTTTTTCGGAATTAGAGCAATGAAAGTCGCATTTAAACTCTTCTCAAACCTCATATAGGAATGAAACTCAGCAAACACCTTCATGACATCATCTCTAACAACATCCCAGCACTCTTGAAAAAAAGCCAAAGAGAACCCATCCGGACCCGGAGCCTTATCTTTTTCCATACCTTTTACCACATCCAGAACTTCATCTTCTTCAAACTCTCTTTCCATCCACTCAGCATCAGCCTGCTCAATAGAATTAAAGACAAGGCTATCCAGTTTTGGTCTCCACGAAACATTTTCTGAAAACAGCTTCTCATAAAAATTCACAATATGAGCCTTAATATCATCTTGATCCGATAACAATATGAGACTCTGTGAGTTGAACCTAGTGGACTTACCTCTAGCGGGGGGTATATATACGTGGGCTAATAACCAGACGTGGTCTAGATTAGATAGATTCTTAATTTTCCCGGAGTGGGAAATTCATTATCCAGAGGTATGGCAAAAGAGATGCCTCTTTTCTGCTCGAAACATTGGCCCAACATGTTGGATTGTGGGGGGATTCAAAGAAGGCATCGGCATTTTAAGTTTGAAAACATGTGGCTGAAATCAGAAGGCTTTGTGGATAGGGTCGAACATTGGTGGTCATCTTACCAGATCCAGGGTACTCCTAGTTTTATTTTTGCCGGAAAACTGAAGGCTCTAAAGCAAGATTTAAAGCTTTTGGAACATGTAGTCTTTTGGTAATATCGGGGAACTCAAGAAAATCAAGCTATGGGAGATCCATGAGTTAGAAAGGCTACAAGAGTCAAGGCCTTTGAATCCAGAGGAATTAGCCCAAAAGTTAGCGTTGGTCGCAGAGCTCGAGAGGATCATCCTACTGGAAGAGATCTCGTGGAGGCAGAAGACTAGAGCGTTATGGTTGAAGAAAGGTGACCGTAGCACTAAGTTTTTTCACAGGGTACCTAATTCTCACAAGAGATCCAACAACATTGAGATGCTGAAGATTGATGGGGCAGATTGTAAGGATGAGCAGGTGATTAACAATCATGTAGTTGGTTTTTTTGAACAGCTTCTTTCTGAGCAGGAGGGTTGGAGGCCTAAGCTAGAGGGGCTGGCTTCTTTGTACTGAAGCTTGGGTTGGGTTATGCCGGAAATAGTAGTGGCGGTCCTAGCTAGCTGGATAGTTCTAAGAGGCAACACCCAGATTAAGGCGATTTGGAAGATGATTCTGATATGCATTATGTGGTGCGTGTGGCAGGAACGCAATGAACGGACATTCGAGGACAAAGAAAGATCGATGGAGGAGCTGAAAGATTTCTTTTTTAGAACTCTTTGTACTTGGGCTATTGCTGTTAGTTTTAATTGCCAAGATCTACATGATTTCCTTATATCTATTGCTCCAACGTAGTTTAGGACATTCTTCATACTGAACGTGGCTTTTTGCCTATTCTTTTATTTACTTTTCTCAAAAACCATTCATACTACTAAAGAACCCATGTCATCTTCCTTAAAATCTCCCATGAGCTAAACTACAAAAAAAAAAAAATGCATCCCATGGTTATTCCACTAATATATGCCCCAATATTTCTTCCTACCATTACCAGAACTTCTGATGAGAAACTAATCCAAAAACCACACAGACCTGCACTTTGTTAACCCTTCATTAGAAACAACAGACCTAATTAACACTATTGTACCATGTAGGAAGTTAACGCAAAGACGTCTAAAACTCTTGAAAGAATAAATTGGTCTAAATTTGACCCTAGTGACAAATGTTAATTATAAGGTCGACCTCACTTTTACACCCCCCCCTCCCCCCCCGCGGTATGGGGGATAATGCATTCTATAGGCCAACATCTAACAACTAAATTTCACACTATCTTCGTTGCAAGTGCCATTCTATTCTTTTTTAACCACCCAACAACATTCCATAATCTAACAAGCCAAATATCAGGCAGCAACCACCACAACTGCAGCACAACACTTTTAAAGCACAACACAAGCAACAGTAGTTAATTTAGCATCGTGCACATTGATGCGAACAATACCTTAATTATCTCAACAGAATTTTTTGCATATGAAAAGAGTAATCAAGGTCAAACAAAGGCTGCTGCAATGATAGGTAAAGATAGGAACATGATAAAACAAATTAGCTTGTTGGCGTGATTTGTGTGAAGGCCCAATTTTGACACACAATACAGCTGATATACACATTGCAAATAACATAAATTAATAGAAAATTGTAAGATATGGCATTTCATGAATTCAAAAATGTCCGCACCGAATGGAATGCTTTTTTTATTTCATCTCGACTAGCATTTTCTGGAACACCAAGAATTTCATAGTAGTTTCGTTCAGCCGAAGAAGAAAATCCTGGAAATAAGGGGTAACAAAGGAATAAATCAAATGGCTCCGATCGGTTAAAAAAGTTTCAAGGGATAAAATAAGAGAAGGAGAAGGAATGGGAAACCTGTGGCATGAATATAACGAATTCCTAACGGCAGCCTCGCAGTTGCATAATCAACAGGTCTCCCAGAAAGAAAACCAAATCTGTGCAAAGCTGATTGAAAAACGCATAAACCAAAGATATTATTAATTAGACGTACAAGGAAGCGTAACCTGGCAACAAGAAGTACGACACTGAGACAACAACAACAAAAACCCCAAAGAAGCAAGAGGCCAAGAGCAAAGCTCATCACAGAGGATTTTTGCAAGCAAGGCTTATGCTGGCGATGAATAGAAATACCTTGTGGGCGTAATTCAGAGACCCTTCCAAGGAAGTCTTTATCCTTAGCCGCAGATGCGAGCAAATGCCGCCGATACTTCAAAATAAATTCGCCGAATTAATTAACGACAACGGCAGAGGTAACAACTTCTAATTGAATAAAGGGATTTTCAGTTGTACGGACTATTTACCACTCTTAACCAACTGAATCTTCCCATTTGAAGATGAAATTACACCGAGATTGTGATTTAAGAGTCAAAAGTTTTCGAGTAATAGTCTTTGATTAAACCTGTAAAATATGAGAGAAAAGCTCGTTGCATTTCAATGCAAGAAAAAAGAATAATCGGAGAGCTGACGACCGACGGTAAGGAATCGATTCATCGGTTCCACACAGTGGACCCAGAAATCCTTGGTCCTGGGGTTTAGGGTTTTATGTAACGGTTGCCTACTGAAGCAACGGTGCCATTTCCCTCTTTGTCCTTTTATACTAGGATAATTTACAAAATAAACCCTTCTATTTCACCTATGTTCTGGACTAATTTATTTCGTTGAAGAGATCCTGACCGTCAAATTCTTCAGAGCCACACAAACGGAAGGTCCAGATCCCGTGCCAAGCTCGACTATACTCTGTACAGACTACTCCATGAAAACTCACGGGAAGGAAGAGCACCGGTGAAAAGTCTGAAATAGCTGGCTTTCTATGGCGAACCGCTCGCTCTTCGCCAGTCTTAAACGGTAGGCCAACAAGTTCGTATCTCTCTCTATCTCTCTCTCTGAAATAGCTTTTCAGTTCTGAAAAACTGTATTGGACGCAGCATCAAACATCAATTGGGAGCAACAATTCAGTGGAGAGCGATATGCTCCCGCTCATCGCCGCTTGCACGATGTGCCAGCGGCAAGGACGACCTTAAGAGCGATATTTTGAAACTGAAATTCTCCAGAGGGAACGCCACCTCCTTGCTTCAAAACCATTTGGACCAGGGCCATAAGCTCTCGCTCTCAGAACTTCGACGCATTACCAGACAACTCCTGAAATATAAGCGCTATCACTACGCCCTTCAGGTCCCAGCTTCCTCTTAACACTGACTTCTTAAACTTTTTTGTTGTCCTTATTTTAATCAGTTCTGCCCTTACACGTCTTGGTTATATGTTATCAGTCAATAAAAAAATTGAATTGATTTGGTTTTTGTTTCAAAATTAATTCCATAATGTTTCAATTCCAACTATAGGTGGTGATGAAGTCACTGATAATAATGATGGTTATTGTTTTCAATAGGTAGTTCTTGGCATAATATAGATGGTGTTTGTTTAACACTACAGATCTTGACATGGATAGGAACACAGAACAGTTTCCGAATGTCACCGGCCGATCATGCTGTAAAAGTGGATTTAATCATCAAAGTGCATGGTCTAAGAGAGGCTGAAGACTATTTTACACGTTTAACTGAAACTGCTTCACGGAAAGCTTCCTGTCTCCCTCTTCTTCATGGTTATGTCAAAGAGAAGGACACTGAAAAGGCAGAGCTTCTAATGGTGAAGCTGAATGAAATGGGGCTCCTTGTGAGCCCTCATGCTTTCAATGAAATGATGAAATTGTATATGACCACATCTCAAGGAAAGAAAGTCCCCCTTGTGATTCAGCAAATGAAGTGGAACAATATACCTCGAAATGTTCTGTCCTACAACCTTTGGATGGTTGCGTGTGGTGAGGTATCAGGTGTCTCTTCGGCAGAAATGGTTTACAAAGAAATAGTGAATGATAAGACCGTACAAGTAGGATGGAGCACCCTTTCTACTTTAGCTAATGTGTACATAAAAGCAGGGCTTTTTGACAAAGCTATTTTGGTCCTCAAGAATGCTGAAAAGAAGCTATCTACATGTAACCGCCTTGGTTATTTCTTCCTCATTACACAATATGCCTCTTTGAACAATAAGGAGGGAGTTATGAGGTTGTGGGAAGGTAGTAAAGCAGTAGGTGGGAGAATCACATGCGCCAATTATATGTGTGTACTATCATGTATGGTAAAGCTAGGCGATATTGTAGAGGCTGAAAGAATTTTTGTGGAATGGGAATCTAGTTGCCAGAGTTATGACATTAGAGTCTCCAATGTCCTTCTAGGTGCTTATGTACGGAGTGGAATGATAGACAAAGCTGAGTCATTACATCTCCGCACATTGGAGAGAGGCGGACATCCAAATTATAAGACATGGGAGATACTCACAGAGGGATGGGTGAAAAGCCAAAGCATGGAAAAAGCCATTAAGGCCATGAAGAAAGGGTTTGCCATGTTGAAGCATTGTGATTGGAGGCCATCACACGATATTCTAATGGCCATGGTAGAACATTTTGAGGAGCATGGAAATCTTGAAGATGCCAATTGGTTCATTAGGCTTATCCATCGTTTTGGTCTTGCGAGTTTACCTTCTTATAAATCATTGCTCAGAATGCACCTTTGTGCTAGGAGACCAGCTTCTGACATCCTTAAAATGATGGAAAAGGACAAAATTGAGATAGATGATGAGACTTCTGCCCTTGTTCAAGCATTAAATGTGTAAGTAAAATCCTTTTTATGGATCAAGTCCTAGAGGCTTCTTGGAAAGATGCGGGATGTAGTTTCTTCTTTTTGAGGGAACAGATTTGGGCCAGACTTCGGGCCTCCCGGCAACATTACATGCTAGCTCAGTTGGTGGAGCTGTTGTAGCGAGTTGAGTAACTTACCTTTTGAATTTGACTTCCTCTTTTAGCGATAGTTGCCAAATGCTCTTGTAGTTCAGCCTGCCTTGCCTTCCTTTGAAGCAGCAATATCCCAGCCACTAATAACGGCTTGGCTCTTTGTTCGACCAGAATTAATACACTAAGACTAGTTGGGACTGTTTCTGGACTGAAAAGCTTTTCTCTTTTGGGATCGAAGATACAAGGAAGGAAGACTTGATGCGGAAAAGACATACAGCTGACAATTCACTGGAAGAGGAAAGCATAACAGCTTATGAATAACATGCGAGGTCCCTTTATTTGCTGAGATTTGTTCTTTATTGTCTAGATGAAGTAAATGTTTGATGCTGAAGGTCATTTAGAGTGCCCTGGTTATATGTGCAACAAAATTTGTGTAGATGTTGGAAGACAGATGCCACCGGAGCACTTTTTCTACAGGGAGAATCTGGCAATTAACAGAAATACATTTTAACTATTAGTTTTATATATTGCCTGTGGTCATTTTGTTGTATTGCAGCCTTGCATTTGTTGTTACAAGACATACAGGATATTATTTGCCAAGTAATTTTACAAATCTTATTCATCAAGTTTTGCCACTCATGCATGCGTGATGCTGAGATCAAGATTACACATTTTTGCATGCGATCTACCGACAATCATTCAGATGCCATATGCAGGGACTGACCTGTAAAGCTTGTGCTCAGACATTTTAAGAGAAGTAATATATAAGAGTGCTCTGAGATAGAAAGATTTCAAGTCGATGCAGCAGTCAAAATTTGTGAAAGCCCTTCTTGTGCTCTAGCAATTTATCTTGAGATGGCATGCATTCCTTGATAACAGGAACCTCAAGAAAATCTTTAAACCAAGCACTGAGTACAGGCATGGTCTCTCCATCAAACTATTTCCAAGTAATTTTGCAAATTTTATTCATCAAGTTTTGTAACTCGTTTACATGCATATGATACTGAGATCAAGATTACACATTATTGCATATGATAAGTAATATCTAAGAATATTTGTGCTCAAATATAGAAAGACTTCAAGTCGATGCAGAAGTCAAAACTTTGTGAAAGCCCTTGTTGTGCTCTAGCAATTTGTCCAGAGGTGGCATGCATTCATTGATAACAGGAACCTCAAGAAAATCTCTGAACCAAGCACTGAGTACAGGCATGGTTTCTGCATCAATCAAGTTTACGCCCACGATTTCCCCAGTCATCTGAGCCCAGCATCCAAGCCAACCGGCAGCAATATCCAGAAACCCTATTGTTTCACCTCCAAAGAAATGTTTCCCCTCGAGACCACTTTCTAGTGCCTTGAAATTCTCCCGAACTTCTTTTGCAGCTCTCTCTTGTTCCTCCCCCTTTGTGGTGAACACAGTCATGAGTGCTGGAACGCACTGAAAGAGCAGATTTACTTACGTTTTGGAGTTTGAAACATTAATTTTATATCATATGCACAAAAGTGGGATATGATATCACATGCAAAAAAGCCTACAAAATTGAATTTTGTCGATACTGAGAGGTAGTTTATTTTAATGCGAGCATCAAAATTTCTTTTACCTATTTCGTTTTTATAAATGCATGAACATATTTGTGGCGGTGGAGTAGCATCTCCTCTTACCTTGTCATCGGTGAATTTAGCCCAGAACCGTGCTTCGGCCCTTTCGTACGGATCTTGTGGAAGCAGAGGATTTTGTTTCCAAACCTCATCGATATATTCAATAATTACAAGTGACTCTGCCAAAGGTTTACCATGATGAACAAGGACTGGAATCTTTTTATGAACAGGATTGTACTGCAAGAGCAAGGGACTCTTGTTTGAGAGATCCTCTTCCACGTACTGGTACTCGATCCCTTCACCTTCAATGCCCACTTTACTCTAAGGGCATAAGGGCTGCCCCAAAACCCGAGCAACTTCACAGAATCTTGAGCCATCCTTTTATTTTTTAAATTGCTGCAGTTCCTTCCCCTTATTTATGCTTTGTTTCTCAACATCAGATTCATTTTAGACATACCCAACCCAATGTGGGATCTTTTGATCATTTTTTTCGTTTGACCAAGTCAACGAGGATATTCTAAAAGACTCCATTTAAATATGCGCTCCCTAGTAAACTAAAGACCACTTCGCTCGATCCAAAAGTAAACGATAACCTAATTATATTCAATAATAATCATACACAAACTTGATAATTTAGTCATATATCATTATCGTTTAATTGTAACTCATAACCAAATTAAATAAGATTACTATGCATAATCCCATACAAAAGGTTTTTATATACGATTAAGCTAATACTACTGCTCAAAAAATACCAAATCAAGCAACGTAGTATGAAAATTAATTGTATATTAAACGAATGAGTCAACTCAAAAATTGTTACTAAACCCGCGGATCAATTGGAATTTGCGTTAAATTTAGCAAACTTGATTTGTTTAACCCTAAAATCCTATTTCTTATCAAATAAGCGAGCAATAACAAATAGCAAACTTACCTCTAACTATGATCTAACCCGTGTGTAAAACAATGAATGACACGGTGCTTTCACTTTATAGCAAGATATCTCTATTCTCTATAAAATATCACAATATATGAATAGTTTAATTTTACTCATTTGAATTGATATAATATCTTTATAAAATAAAATTATAATTTTCCGTTAATAATTATTAAAAGAAAATGATAGTATGATCATCAAACGTACCAACTTATATATTTTTATTTTTTTTAATGATTAATAAAATGACTATTTGTAAATTTATATTTTTTTAATAGATAAGGATGTATAAAAATATTAAAAAATATTAAAAAAAACTAATTTATACACCATATTTGATGAGTACGTTTAGTAAATATCCTAACAGTGTCCATTACTGAAAGGAAAATGAGTAATTATATACACACAATACTTTACGCAATGCATAATATAAAATAAAGATATTTTTATAAAATAGTGTTCCTTTTATATAGTGCTTTACAATAATATCCTTTATTTTAAAATATGACTGTGAAAAGGATAGTCTGCTTATAATTTTTCTTATTGAAAACAATCTTCTGCAACCTGTCACCCACTTGTCATAAAACTACAGGCGTTAGTAGCTTTGTGTGGGTTTCCCCCAGTGCCAGATCCCGGCTCTTGTTACCAACTTACCGCACCCAATCGTCGGCGGTTTGGCTAAGAAAAAATTTATTTCTATTCACTTTTACATATTTTTTTTATATATTAATGTAATACGTAATATTATTCAAATTTATTTTTCATATTTTTTTCACCATCCTCTCAGATATTAAATAATAAATTTATAAATTAAATATAATAAATAATTTTTAATTTTATTAAAAAATAATTCTTATTTTAAAAAATTATAAAATAATAAAAAAGATATTGAGCAGCGTTTAATAAAGGACACGTGGGTTACGTAAATACTAAATAGCCAGCCAAAGTGCCAGGCCCCAATAAAGACCCCTCCTCACTCTCTCTGTACCACCGTCGGATATTTCTAGGGTTTCTTTCTTCACCGCTTCGGATTCGCCTTTTTCGTTTCCGATTATCTCTATAAATCAGAGGTTTCTATATCTTTTAGATCTCGTGGATCCTATTCATGATTCTGGTTTCTCAAAGTCACAAGGAGCATTGGCTCTGGGCCAAGGTTTGTTCTTTTCCCTGATACTTTGTTCACCCTTGATTTCTTTGCCAAATATTCGTAGATTCGTCGGAAAGCTATCGTAAATCGGCGTGTTTTTAAATATACATTCTGTTGTTTACCGTGAAAGCGCAATAAATGCCAAGAAACTATATTGTGTAATTCAACCCAAATAAAAGTGCAATTCGAACAAAATAAAAGCGAGTTCTTTTAATTTTCCATTTTCTAGAGAACTTATCACTGTGTTTTGAGTTTTCTTCTATGGAAATTTTGGATGATGTACGGAGATATAATTTTCGTTCTTATGATCTTTTTCTTCAGCGTTTTCTGAAACAATTAAACAAAGGGTATGATTATCTAAGACTCGATTTCGCTGATCGTTTTTTTTTCTTTTTTCTTTTTTTGGTCAGGGAAAGGACCCATAATCTGCTCATCAGAACAAGAAAGAAGAAGAAAAGTAGGGTGTATTTGTTCAACAAAAATAGATTTTTTGTTGATTTTTGGAACTTCAATGTAGTAAGGGGATTGTTTTAGATAATAGTGTCAGTTACTCCGACTTAATGAGGAAGAAGAGGAAAGGTAGCGAAACTGATGCGAGCTCAAACTTACCTGCCACTTTAACATCAACACATGATTCACAACCATCGAATTTTACCTCTCATTTTTCGCTAGAAGATTTTACGAGGTTGAACAAGAGGTGCAAAGAAGATGGTGATATTGAATCCATTGTTTCTTGTAAAAGCAGGCTCGCAGGTATTGCCACTGCTCCACCATGTGGGACTTCTTCTTTGGTTCCATCAGGGAGAGGTCTGAAGAGGAAGATAGGGTGTATAGATGTTGCCACTCAAATGGGCCGGAAGAATAAGATTGAGGACGATTATGTTTTGGGTGCAACAATCGGGCAAGGCAAGTTTGGGTCTGTTTGTTTGTGTCAATCTAGGTTTAGTGGAGTAGAATATGCATGCAAGACTTTGCGAAAGGGTGAGGAAACAGTTCATAGGGAGGTAGAGATCATGCAGCACTTGTCTGGTCATCCTGGGGTTGTGACATTGCAGGCTGTGTACGAGGAGTCTGACTGTTTTCATCTTGTGATGGAGCTGTGCTCCGGGGGATGTTTGATCAATCAGATGGCCCAAGAGGTTCGGTATTTGGAGCACCATGCAGCCAATATTTTCAAGGAAGTGATGTTGGTTATCAAATATTGTCATGATATGGGAGTTGTGCATAGAGATGTAAAACCTGAGAATATTCTTCTAACAACTTTAGGAAAGATAAAGCTTGCTGATTTTGGCCTCGCCACAAGAATTTATAACGGTAAATTTTGAATACCTGCTCTGAAGAACTGTTTATTTTATTCCCTTTTAGTTAATTTCTTCACCTGAATATGTAAATTTATTCCTTATTTTAGTGTTTGTAATGAAATGATTTTTACTTATCAAAATAGAAATTCTTCACATGATTATGTACTTTGTAGCAACTCGGGCGTATAGTTTGAAAGATAGTATCTTTCTAAATGCTACACACCTATATAAGAAATTTATGCTACTTAACCAAATAAAAAATTTCTAAATGTGTCCGTATCAGCAACTGATATCCCAAGCACATGAAAACAAAGAGGTTGAGGGTGGGGCGAAGGAGTTTACGATAATAGATAAGTCATAAAATACTAATCAAGGAAGGGAAGGTTATCCCCATTTTGTACTTTTCACTTATCGTTTGAATAAATGAAGTATTAGGATTTTGTGTGGCTTCGATCATTTGTGTCCTGTTTGTGTAACTAAAGCAAGAAAAAACATTAAAAAAAAAGAAGAACAGATGGCATCAATTTGAGATTCTAAAAAGAATGGTTTGATTCTTTTTCTATGATGTGCCTGGTTATATATTGGTTTGTATAAGATAACAATATTCTACAAAAATGAGCATATGTTTATACAATCCTTTTTAAGTACCACTTATATTGATGGTGCTGTGTTCTATCCTCCTGTGGGTAGTTTTTTTTTTTTTTTTTGCTTAAACGTGACCACAAGCAATTAGTAGGTTTCCTTGGTTTTCTTGGAATTAAAATTGCCTCTCATATACATTGCTTGGTTATCTATGAAAGCTTTGTCAGCTTGCTGATGAAATTGAGACCATTACTATAATGCAGGCCAGAGCTTGACTGGATTAGCTGGAAGTCCAGCTTATGTTGCCCCAGAAGTTCTATTTGGAAAGTACTCTGAGAAGGTCGATATTTGGAGTGCTGGTGTCCTCCTCCATGCTCTATTGGTTGGTGTTCTTCCATTTCGTGGACATTCCAAAGAAGTGATTTTTGAAGCAATTAAGAATGACAACCTTGATTTCCACAGTGGGGTATGGGAGTCAATATCAAAACCTGCACGGGATCTAATTGGTAGAATGTTGACAAGAGATGTTTCAGTGAGGATAAATGCAGATGAAGTATTAAGTAAGTTTGTGATGCTCTGTTTTTTAGACATTAATCATAGGAAACTTTTTAATTTGGTCAATGCTAACTGCTCTATTTATCTTTTCCCTTTTACCTTGTATATGGAAATAATCTGCAACATATTGGCTATTTTGCAAAATGTTGTAAAACAAAGTTTCTCCAAATGCTTTTTTTGTTTCCTTCTTTGATGTGCATTGCTGGTCAGTCCATCACCAAAGGTCATGTTATAGATCTGCTTGCCTTGGCCCATATTCTTTTGTTTGCTTCTTAGTGTTAACATTTTAACATACTCGAGCAGGTCTTGTTTATGGGTTTCTAAATAATTTGTAATACCTAGTCTATTTTTGGACTGAATGATAGCCAACTTCCGGATGTGTCATGATTCTTCTGAAATTAATTTTCTATTTACTGAGATTCAAATTGGCGTTGCTTCAGGGCATCCATGGTTATTGTTCTACACAGCAACAACACCCAAGACTCTACCCCTTAAATTGAGATCAAAGAACCATATAGGAGCATCTAGCCAGCAACGTGTCGTTGCACCTGGATTAATGACACCTGGATTGAAGTCAGAAGGAAATAGGATATGTAGTGGCTCTCTTAGTGAGGGTTCAAGTTCTCCCTCATCATTTGAAAGTTGCAGATCAGAGGATCAGGATGATTTTGGTTTGGTTGATGCCCTTGCCACCGCAATCTCACATGTTAGGATTTCCGGACCAAAGAGGACTAGACTCTGTAGTTCTACAGGCCCGATTGAGCAGCAGATTTCATCTAACATTAAGGCTAACAATCTTTGCAAAGCATTTTGATGCTGCCGAGACAGTGACGCCACTGATATCACCATCTCCGATGTTTTTGTCATGGGGATTTCAAATTAACATGACTTGGTGTCAAAGATGATAGAAGTTGAGGTAACCAGGTCAAAATCACAACTTTGGTGTTGATCCTCATCCATACTAGTTTGAGATTCATAGCAATTCTTCTTTGTTTTCTAATTTGACTTAATAATTTTTCTAATATACGAACTGACACACTCAATGTACAGGGTATGTAAAATAGATTTGTCGTGTTCAATTATTTGATTTGTTCTCGCGGAGTGGGCAAAATACAGTAGTTTGTATTCCCCGCCTCGTTAAAAATTGTAGTAGTTATCTCCTTGAAAAAAATATGGGTGTGTACTTCTTGCACTAAATATGTTCTCAAGGTGGTTGATGGTGGGAAGTAACATTTTTCACCCACAAATTATCACGTTTTCAATACTGTGTCCACAATTATCAAGAAGTTTCGATTCACGCTTTAAACTGCCTATAATTTTTAAGTTGCGCTTTCGGATAAGATTGAGGTTAGGTTTGGATACACATTCACTTTAAATTTATCTTAACTCATATTATCTTATTATTACAATTTTTAAAAATTTTCACACAATATAAAATAAACCATTCAATTTTTTAAAATCTTAAAATAATAATAATACTAAAAAATAATATTTTAATAATATTTTGTTTAATTTTTAACTTTCATTTATAACCATCTCATTTCACTATATAAATCTTATTAATCGACAAGATGACAACTTATTAGAAAATACAAAAAATTCATCAATCTCAAAATTGCTGGGCGAATAATATTGTGCAAAATAGGCAGCTTGCAATAAGTTTTATCTGTATTCCCAGTGTTTATTAGACTTATAAAGTGATAAAGACCCACCCATAAGTGCTTTATAATTATCGGACTCTTGTATTAAAAAAATATATATATATATATATATATATATATATATATAAAAAATAATGATAATAAAAATAAAATAAAATAAAGAAAAACTTAGAGATTAAGTTCTGATCGATCGTGTCGCAACATTGTTTCCTTTTTGTTATTCTGAGTGACTCTTGCTTCCATTTGCCTTCATGTGTGAAATAGCTCTTGAAATTTGGAATTTCAACGCTTCTATATCTCCGTGTCTTGCTCCCCCACTTGCGTTTGTTTAATGCTGGATATATTGGAAGTGAACCACCGTTAATGGTGGATCCCAACACACCTCTAAACAACGTTCTCTCCCAACGTTGGCCTTCATAAGAACCGTTGATCAAAGTAGAGAATTCGATATTTTGTTTGTCATATTTGTTTTTAACTTTATCATTGTCCATGCCAGGTACGTGGAACAATAAATTTATGCTAGCGATATCAATTGTGGACCATTTCAAGTCGAACCCACCCCTTAATGCAAAGTCGCAAACTCGAAAATGTATCCCACTCCCCACCAAAATAAGAACCAGATAAAGAGCAACTACTTTTGCTTAATTCTTTTGGAATCCCAATTTCGAGACTGCAACTCTTTCGTCACTCACGTTGAGCTAGCTGATGGGTGGGGAAAGAAGGCGTAAAGCCTTAATCAAAAGGAAGAGTTCAGTCTACTCAACCAAGCTCATTATAGGCGTCTTTCTACTGCTTTTTGTCCTCGTCCTTTTCCGCACAGAAACCTCCCCTTTCCAAGTCTTCTTCTTCGCCCTCTGCTGCTTCATGGGCTTTCTTCGAGAAATGGAGAGGAATGGTACTTGGTACCAACCAAGTTCGGAATCCCTCCAATATAACGAACACTCATGCCTCAAAGCTCCGAGACTCGGTTACTTTCCTTCCCTTGAAAGACCTCAGATTTGCTGAAACAGCTATGACAGGGAACACGTCGTTTATGAGCTGCTTGAATGATACCTACGAGAAAAACGAAGCAGAGCACCTATATTCCCTTCACAAACATCCAAGGGAAGGCTTCTGTGTAGTAACGGGCAACTCTGCCGATGGCTCCAAAAATTCGTACGGCCTGGCATGGCCAGAAAGTCTTCCGGAATCCGCAGTGTTCATGAAGGGCTTGACCTTTGTGTCAGGCACTTACTATGACTATGTAAATTTATGGCATGGGGTGTGCGCTGTGGCTCCATTTGTTGGTTGGTCCATCAAAAATGGCTGCTTGAGACCAACAAGATGGGTGCTGTTTCATTGGGGTGAGCTCAGGCATAGAATGGGATCATGGCTTCAGAACCTAATGCAAGCAAGCTTTAGGGAAGTTCCGGTCGAAGAACTCAAGAATGGTGATGGACCTTACTGTTTCGAGAGGGCGGTTGTGATGAGGCATAATTTGGGGAGCATGGGGAAGGAGAAGAGGCTTCAGGTTTGCGATTTATTGAGATGTAAAGCAAGGCGTTTTTGCAGCATAAACCCGGTTGGTAGGGAAAGAGAAGTCAATGAAAAAGGGGAGCCAATCATAAGGCTAACTTTGCTAATGAGGAGAGGTTCGAGATCATTCAAGAATGCAACTGCGGTGATCGACATATTTGCAAGGGAGTGTGCGAGGGTGGAGGGATGCTTGCTGAAGGTAGCTCAGTCGGAAGATCTAAGCTTATGGGACCAGTTTTGTCTTCTCTTTTTTGTAGGCTCTAGCATTAGCATTGGATTAGCCATTTCAATCTTCAAAATTTGAAGAATATATAACTTTTTTACTTTTAGCTAATCATTCAAAATTAAAACTCTACATTGAATTAGTCATCACATTCTCTATAATAATAAAATATTATTATTTTTTATAATTTATATTTCTTTAATTAATTTTTTGTTTTAATTAATTTTTTATTTTATTTTCATAATCTTCAATAACCTCCAACAACCATATCTTCCAAAATACAGAGTTTGAATTCAAATCAAGGATATATATATATATATATATTCCATATTTTCATATTCATATCCTACAAAATACAGAGTTTGGATTCAAATATGAACAACTGTGAGCATATTTGAGAGAGCTGTGGGCAATTTTACTGGAAGAAAAACGAAAAGGAGATGTGAAGGGAGAGTAAAAGGAAAAGGAAAAGAAAAATAATGAGATGGTCTTGTGAAATGAATGTGCAGGAGAGAAGAGAAGCCTTGCGAAGAAGGAGATGTTGCCGAAAGGAAAACCCAGATAGCTGTGCAACAGAAAACAATAAAATATTAATTTGAATGTGCTACAGTTCACTTCAAATATAGAAAGTGGGATGAATTTACTGTAGCTTAAAACTCAAATAGAATGTGTTTAGCCAATTCAATGTAGACTAAATTTAGTAGACATTCTCTATAATATGAAGAGCACTAATATTTAGCTAAACCAATGCCAGTGCTCTTTACATGTTTCATTTTCTGCCTTTTCAGCTAATGATCGACTTAGAAAGAAACATATCATGATGTCAATAGCGAAACTACTTGTGTGATAATCCTCTTATGAAGCAAAATAATATCAATACATAGAGAGACCTGAAGTAATGGCATAAACGAAAGCTAGATGGCAATTGGTGCAAGTACCAAACAAGCTTCTGAGAAATGTGTCAAAAACTGATTTTTATTCAGGTGAGAGTTATGAGTTACACCGACATCGTTGCATCGCCTCATGGAGCTCAGCTAACAAATATGCTCTTCATGGATAGAAGTAGCAGCATAATATAATTTTTCCCCAAAGGATGGTTGGAACACGCAGGCATAGGCCAGTATGCACATCACTGGATGGCAGATCTATCTGGGATGAAACACCAGGGTGCCTGGTGGGAACCAATAGGCGAAAAGCAATGCCCATTTCCCCAACAAGGTCCGAGCTGCTTTGACTTCTACAAAAATGGCCGAGTTGGTCACAACGAAACCTTCTTTGCAGAGTGGACAAGAACCGTACTCAAACGAATCAGACTAAGCAAATTGGATGAAGCCACCAAGATTGCACCACTGAAATCAAGCGCTTGTCTTTGCTAGTTGTCATTTCCGTTCTTATAGACTTGAAGAGTACTCAATTGTGACATTGGTTTCTTTTGATTTAGAGATCAAGCGATTCCTTCTATGCGAAAAACATTCGATACATCATTAGCATATTGGGAAACTATCACCACGTTATTCAGTGAGTTCTGACTTGGTGTTGCCTGATCCTATTGCCTTCTCAATTTGGACTTGGAACCGTAATCTTGAAAAGGCGTAATTGCCAACTAACTAGTGGAAAGGCTTCAAAACTAACCAGAATATCCTAAAGGAGAACTATTTGTTATTTTTTCTTATCTACCAATAATTCAAGACCACACCAAGAGACGATTGAAAGAATGATAAAAATCATTTTTCAGCATTAGACAACGGAGAAAAAGTAGAGTAAGTTTTACCAGTAAAACATAATTTATTATCAGCTGCCATTGCACAACTGAAGAGAGACGCTTACAAATGGATAAGTGAACGATTTCTTTTATATGAAGACCATGTCTCAAAAAACCAGGCACACGGCATACCATCATCAAATTCAATAAGAACCAATAAAACCCCTCCTTTTTTTACATCTAAAATTAGCATTCTAAAAAACAAGTAAAAGATGTCACGCCTTTCAAGTCCCAAGATCATGTCAAAATTCTTTGATGGGGCAATTCCGCAGCAGGACCGCTGATCCTCATTTTCTGGACATCTTGGACCATAGGTAAACCACGAAGAAGCAAATTAGAGCAAAAACAACAACTTGAACAATATGATTTCCACCATTCTGGATGATGCTTTTGTTCAGTCTCCTCAGATTATTCTTGACCCCTGCTTGCGCTTTGATTACTGTCAATTGCTGAAATAAACAAGATTAAGGAATGGCTCGAAACGCTTTTCTAACTTTTTTCTGTCGGGAAGAAAATGAATGCAAAATGCTCATCCACTTAATGGCAAAAGCAAACATGCAATTCCAAAGATGTATCAGAAACAAGTTAATCCAAAAAAAAATTTGTTTTTCTTGAAGATAGAGAGTAACTACACATGGTAAAATAGCACACAATTCTCATCAGTTTGATTATTTTGTATAGCCGCAATAGCAAAACACACTTTTTGGTAATCATAACAATTACTGTTAAATTTCTTCTTCCTATCAATTGTCTACAAAGTTACAAACCTTAGATAATAGATGCTTGCACTTATTTTAAACAGTTTTGCATCCTGATTTGCTGATATTAAGAATATTATCTAATAGCCTCATTCAATTCAAAAACTAACTAATTAAAGTAATAGTTCCTGAACAGAACTCAGTATATCCTCACAGGAACAACTAAGTGCTGACCAAAAATCATAAGGAAGTGTTGTGTGAAAAGGAATTTGAATTTAATGGTGTACCAGCTGATTGAGGAAATCTTGCTGAAATCTTGCTTCTGTCCCTATTTCCTCAGCAACCTGCACCACAACACTAGAAATTAAGAGACACCGAGGGCACAAAATAAAATCTAAAAACTGAACAATCAGATTGCTGAGGTTAATCAAAACAAAACTGTATATACTAACAATAAATTGCAAGCAAACAAAACAATATTGGAGGAAAAACAGGCAATGAGAAGTATAATGAGTTATGGCAACAAATCTCATACTTCATTCTAACAGGTTGATTAGACACAACACCAATTTAAGGTTGAATCACTGAACAAACACAATTCGAGAAGGTAGGTGGTCAAAACCACATTTAGATGAGTCAGAAATCAACATTGATCGAGAAAGAATGGAATGAATAACGTATGGAGACTTACCATTCAAGAAGATAGGTTTTCCAACAGAGGAAGTATTGAAGAATTTTGGGGCATTACTCTTAAATCAGAAAAAGAGAATCTCATTAATGCAACATTACCATAATCTAAGAAATCTGTAACAACACTCATATGCATATTTATAATTGTTAATGAGTTCAACCTACAGAATGAAGCTACCACGAGAGAAGCATTTCAAACCCTCAAATACTTGCTAACGTGGAACTAACCACAAAACTGAATGAGTTCATCATTTACTTTTAGGTGGTGCAGTGAAAATACTAAAAAGACGCGGATGTTCATAATTAGTGCTCTTTGTACCTCTCAATGAAAATTTCATTCCTCATAGTAGTGCGCATGGCACTTAGAGGACCCCAACAAAACAGGACCTCTTGGTGGTTGCAATATACTTGGGAACAAGCAATTACAAAGAGCAAATACAACTTGTAAAATTCGGACATACACATAGATATCCAACTTGTCCCCTAATAAACATTATTAACCCTTTTATTTATGTTGTATCTATTTGTTTCCTTTCACAATCTCAATCAATGTCTTTTATGCACCCAATTTCGTAAATGATTTAGAAAAAGCATATAAAAAAAGTTAAGAAGTTTGAAAATGGAGGGTCATACATGTCTTAATTTTTTGACTTGGCTACGGAGACCCGTGATCTCGTCGTCGAAATCTGCGTGCATCGGATCGATCCGCAACTGAATTTCATCAGAACTAGCCACCGGTCTCGTGCTAAGGCCCTCTCTGCAAACCCAAAAATACATAGCACTTTTACAAACATAGTCATCGTTAACAATAATCATCCAATTGAAAAAAAAAAAAAAAAGAAAAAGGATGAAAACCCTGCAACATGACTGTCCGCTCTTGCGAAATAACCGGACCCAAAATTTCGAAAGTAGATAAGGACCAAGTGGAAATAAAAGCACCTTGATCGGTAAGGGGCAGCACCACCGTGAAAAGAACCGCCAGTATTGGACGCCATGGAAGGAGAACAAGAGGAAGAAGCGAAAAATGGAAATCCAAAAACGAAGAGAGGACGGCAGTATGGAATCGCGGGGGTGAAATTCAACCGAATAACGCCAAGAATTCAGGAGAAGCTTTGATAATGGAGGGCGGGCCTCGCTGCTAACGCTACGCGATTTGGGCGACTTGGAAATTTACCTTACGGAAATGCTCGACGAATGATGATGTTGTCGGAAGAGTAATCCACCGTTGGTTTTCATTGGACGACACCCGTTTCAAATCTTGTGGTTGCGGACTTGCACTACTCGGATCGGTTGGGTCAGCCGACTCAGCCCGCAAGGACTTTAGTTTCACACAAGAGTCCATACAATTTCAGTCCCTAACTAAATAAAGAATTCTCAGTTTTTTCTTTTTTAAAAAAGTTATTATTATCAATTTAGGTTTTGCTGTATTAATGAGATTCATTCATGTGGTTGTCTATTTAAGTATAGGGTGGTACTACTCCTACTGTTGGATAAGCATTTCCCTTAGATATATATAAAATTATTCAAAATATTATCATATTAAAAAATGCAATTAAAGTTCGATTTAGTAATTAAAAATTCTCATCTCATTATTAAAATATAACCAAATCTTCATACAAAATATAATAAATAATTCAATTTTTTCTTAACTTTTTCAAATTTTAAAATAATAATAATATTATTTCATCTTAAAAATCAAAATTCTCACTTGCTAAATCAAACCTAAAAGTCATAAAATCTAAAATAATTCTTTTTACATTTAATCAAAATATGTTGTCTTTTTCGTATTAAATCAAAATCAAAATAATTTTCACAAAATGAATAAGACTTACGAAAGCTTTTCCTCGAATATTTTTCAATGGATGCCACAACCTTTTCGAATCTCAAAAAGATTATATCTCACAATCTTTATTAATCCATGCGTATTTGTAAGAGATTCCTTCACAAAATATCCAAAAAAATCATCATTTAAAAAAAAGAATAAATACAAAATTTATATAAAATGTAAATTGTTATTTTAATAATAAATTCATCTTTTTCAAAGTGACTATATAACTCTTGCATACTTCACTATTATATGTACTGTTAAGAATGTGTTTTACACCATCAACTACACGGATGACTTGTAACAAACAAATGAGAGGCACTGATTACCTTGGAGACACTTGGATACCAAAGTCAAAATAATAATATGAAAAATATTGTATGTAAAAAATGAAGTAAATAAAGTTAAAGTCTCTGTTAAACCTAAGGTTTCAAGTTTTGTGTAATTATATATTTACACATGGATTTTGATGATAACAAATGAATTCATAGAATAAAGGAGTCTCAAGCTCAAGTTATCTACACAATGGAGTCAAGCACATCAAGAAACCAAGCATGAGCAAGAAGGGAGCAAGTTCACATTAAAGTCATAGAATAATGTTGTAAATCTCTTTAAAATTCGAAATTAGGATTAAGGCTCAAAAATTAATATTTTATCATAAAGCATTAAAATACATTTTCCACATGTGCATGAATATTTTGAAAATTAAATTTGAAAATTTTGAAAGATAATTGATTGTCATCTTTCACATGTGCATGCCATGATTAAAGGGTTGAACTTTGAAAATATTAAAGATGATTGATTGTCATCTTTCACATGTGCATGTTTTATTTGAATATTTTCAAAAGTGATTGATGCTTTTCTTGACTTATGCAAAAGGAAGATGCCTTTGTTTGAAAATTTTGAAAAGTAAAGTGTGCTCCTTTTGTCATATGCAAAAAGTAAAAGATTAGGTTTGAATTTTTTGAAAAGTAAAGTGTGCTCATTTTGTCACATGCAAAAAGTAAAAAGATTAGGTTTGAAATTTTTGAAAAATGAATGATGATGTCTTTGACATGTGAATCTTTTTAAATTTGAATATGAAGTCTCATATGCCTATAAATAGATCATTTGAGAGCTTCACATTCACAACACCAAGAGCATACAACTCTCATTCAAAGCTTTCATTCTCTCTTCTCTAAGCATTGAGCCTTAATCCTTTTTCATTTTGAGAGATATAGGTTGTGCTGTATTGTTCTTATTTCACTCATTGAGGAGTGTTTTCTGATATTCTACCCACTATCAATTCTTGTATCAGTAAAAGGGTGTGTACAACCCTTGTGCGTGTAGAAAGTGTTCTACACAGGGAATCGTTGAATCACCACGTGTAAGGTGATTGCAAGTGTAGAGGGTGTTCTACACGGATCCTTTGTAGCGGTGTTGTTCAAAGGTGTAATAGGTTTTTACCTCCACCTGAAGGAGGTTGAATAGTGAATTCGGGGATCCTCAAGGGGTAGCTTGAGGCGAGGACGTAGGCAGTGGGGCCGAACCTCGTTAACATACTGAGTTTGATTCTCTCTTACCCTTACTCTTTATATTTATTGCTATTTCGTATTTTGTTTATATTTGATATTGTATATTTGATTTATAATTGTTATTTTTTTTAAAAACAACTCAATTCACCCCCCCTCTTGTGTTAGTCATCTGGGCAACAATTGGTATCAGAGCTAAAGCTCTGTTATAAGATTAACTATCTTTTGAGTTAAGATCTTATGGCTAACATTGCAGCTTCATTTGGTGAAGGTCAATCTAGCAGTCGGCCTCCACTCTTTTGTGGAGACAATTATTCATTCTGGAAAGTTAGAATGAGAATATTCCTTCAGGCTCAAGGTCGAGAGATCTGGAAATGCATTGTAAATGGACCTTATATTCCAACAAAAGTGGTTGGTGGAGTAAAGGTCAAAAAGGAAGAAGAAGAGTTTGATCGTGAAGACGATAGACTTTATACTTTGAATTTAACTGCTATGAATTTATTATATAATGCTCTCAATGGTAATGAGTTTAATAGAGTAATGACTTGTGCTACGGCAAAAGAAATTTGGGATAACTTGGAAGTTACTTATGAAGGAACTTCTCAAGTTAAGGAATCAAAAATTTATATTCTTACTCATGAATATGAAATGTTTAAGATGAATGATGATGAATCTATTTCTAGCATGCACACTCGTTTTACTAACATCATAAACAGTTTGACAGCTCTTGGTAAAGTTTATTCCAAAGTGGAAATGGTAAGAAAAATTCTCAACTCTCTACCAAAACGTTGGGAATCAAAAGTGACAGCGATTCTTGAAGCTAGAGACCTCAAGAAGCTCGAAGTGAATGAACTCATCGGGTCACTTATCACCCATGAGTACACATTGAAAAGAGGAGAAGAAGAAGGAAAGCCAAAGAAGAGCTTGGCACTTAAAGCTGTTCCTCATGAAAGTGAAAGTGATGAAGATGAGGAAAATGACGATAAAGATGAAGAAGTTGCGATGATAACAAGAAGAATTCAGAGATTCTTAAAGAAAAATAAAACTCCTCCGAGGAAATCATTCAAAAAGTTTTCCAAGAAAGATTCAGGTAAAAATGATACTTTAATTTGTTATAAATGCAATAAGCCTGGTCATATCAAGCCAGATTGTCCCCTGCTAAAGAAAGATCGAAACAAAGGCAAGAAAGCAATGAAAGCTACATGGGATGATGATTCAAGTAGCTCAGATAGTGAAGCAAGCAATGAAGAATCAGCAAATCTCTGTCTTATGGCTAAAGATGATATTGAGGTAACAAATTTTGATAATATTGAAAATCCTTCATATGAAGAATTGCAAAATGTTTTAGAAGAGGTATATGAAGAATTTGAAAAATTGGGTATCAAATATACTGCTTTGAAAAAGAAAAATTCTTCTTTAACAAACGAAATTGATATTTTAAGAAAAGAAAATATTGTTTTGAAAGACGAAAATCTTGAGTTGAAGAAAAAGAAAACTGATTTAGAAAATATTGTTGAAAACTTTACGAATGGAAAAAGAAATTTTGAAAAACTTCTTGGTAGTCAAAGATGTGTTTTTGACAAGGCAGGCTTGGGATATATGCCAAAACAAAAGTTCAAACCTTATAAAAACTTCTTTGATAATCCTTCTACATCAAAGTCTAATATTCAAAATTCTTTTCATAATAAGTTTGTCAAAAAAGGATACTATTATAATCATTCAAGATTTTCATATATGTCACATGCTATTTGTAATTTTTGTAATAGAAATGGTCATAATTATCATACTTGTCCTATTAGAAGAAAACATACAATGACTATTAGGGCCATATGGGTACCTAAAAATCTTGTTTCTTCTAATACTAATAAATAAAGGACCCAAAGAACTTGGGTACCAAGAAAAATCATTTTAATTGTTTTTATAGGTATGCATGAAGTCCTCTACAAGCAAAAACAAATGGTTTTTAGATAGTGGATGTTCAAGACACATGACGGGAGACAAGACTAAGTTCTTTGATCTTAGATCTAAAGAAGAAGGACACGTGACATTTGGAGACAACTCGAAAGGGAAGATCGTGGGAATAGGTAAAATTGGTAATAAATCTTCTCTCATAATTGAAGATGTTCTACTTGTTGAAGGTCTAAAACATAATCTTTTGAGTATAAGTCAATTATGTGATAAAGGATTTACAGTTACTTTCAAAATGGATAAGTGCATTATTTTGAATGATCATGATTATAACATTTGTTTTACTGCCTTTAGAAGTAATAATGTTTATACAATCGATTTTGAAGAAATTACCTCACAAGATGCTATTTGTTTTTCAGTACAAAATGAAACTAATTGGTTATGGCATAGAAGACTAGGTCATGCCAACATGGAACTTATTTCCAAACTTTCAAAAAATGATCTTGTGAGAGGTTTACCAAAGGCAAATTTTCTTAAAGACAAAATTTGTGATGCATGCCAATTTGGTAAACAAACAAAAACTTCTTTTAAAACCAAGAAATATATTTCCACTACTAGACCACTGCAACTGATACACATGGATCTTTTTGGACCAAATAGAGTTGCAAGTCTAGGAGGAAAATATTATGCTTTTGTTATTGTTGATGATTTCTCTAGATATACTTGGGTCATCTTTCTTGCTCATAAAGATGAGGCACATAATGCTTTTACCAAGTTATGCAAGAGAATTCAAAATGAAAAGGGCTATACTATTTCAAGTATCCGAAGTGATAGGGGAAAAGAGTTTGTTAATAAAAATATTGAAACATTTTGTGATGAAAATGGTTTTGTGCATAATTTTTCTGCTCCTCGAACTCCTCAACAAAATGGGGTAGTAGAGAGGAAAAATAGATCTCTTCAAGAGATGGCAAGAACAATGCTTAATGAGAACAACTTGCCTAGTTATTTTTGGGCCGAAGCGGTAAGTACTGCATGTTATGTTATAAATAGAGTTATGTTAAGGTCTAAATTAGATAAAACCCCCTATGAGCTTTGGAATGAGAAAAAGCCCAACATTGGTTACTTTCATGTATTTGGATGCAAATGTTTTATTTTGAATGACAGGGATAATTTAGGCAAATTTGATGCAAAATCGGATGAAGGTATTTTTCTCGGGTATTCTACAAATAGTAAAGCTTATAGAGTATTCAATAAAAAGACTTTAACTGTACAAGAATCTATGCATGTAGTATTTGATGAATCTAATTCTCTACTCTCCAAGAAATCCATTGATGAAGAAACAGGAGGTATAAATAATACAGAAAGTCTCAATCTCAACAAAGAGAACACAATAGAGGAAGTCCAACATGGAGACATCAGGAAAGATCATCAAAATTTAATACGAGATGCAACCAAACAGTGGAAATTTGTGAAAGATCATCCAGTGGAACAAATTCTGGGAGAACCTTCACAAGGTGTAAGCACTCGATCATCTCTTAGAAATATTTGCAATCATACTGCTTTTTTATCTCAGATTGAACCTAAAAATATTGATGAAGCACTTCTTGATGAATCTTGGATTCTAGCTATGCAAGAAGAGCTTAATCAATTTGAAAGAAATGATGTTTGGACACTTGTTCCTAAACCCAAAAATCATACTATTATTGGAACAAAATGGGTTTTTAGAAACAAGAAAGATGAGTCCGGAGTCATTACTAGAAATAAGGCTCGACTTGTAGCCCAAGGTTACAATCAAGAAGAAGGAATTGATTATGATGAGACATATGCACCAGTCGCAAGATTAGAAGCTATTCGAATGCTACTTGCATATGCTTGTTATAAAGATTTCAAACTTTTTCAAATGGATGTTAAAAGTGCTTTCTTAAATGGTTTTATAAATGAAGAGGTATATGTTGAGCAACCTCCAGGTTTTGAAAATCATATTTCTCCAAATCATGTTTTCAAACTCACAAAAGCACTATATGGACTCAAACAAGCTCCTAGAGCGTGGTACGAGAGACTCAGTGGTTTCTTGATTAAAAAAGGTTTCTCAAGAGGAAAAATCGACACAACTCTTTTCATTAAATACGAAAATGATGATATTCTTTTGGTTCAGATTTATGTTGATGATATAATATTCGGTGCTACTAATGAAAATATGTGTCAAGTTTTTGCTAAGACTATGCAGGATGAATTTGAAATGAGCATGATGGGAGAACTTACATTCTTTCTCGGATTGCAAATTAAGCAAGTAAAAAGTGGGACATTCATCAATCAATCAAAATATATTAAGGAATTGCTGAAGAAGTTTGGGATGGAAGGTGCTAAGGAAACTGGAACACCAATGAGCCCATCTACTAAACTTGATAAAGATGAATCCGGTAAGACAGTTGACTCGAAAGTATATCGAGGTATGATTGGTAGCTTATTATATTTGACAGCCAGTAGACCAGATATTATGTTCAGTGTGTGTTTATGTGCACGTTTTCAATCATCTCCAAAAGAATCTCATTTAATTGCAGTTAAGCGCATTCTTAGATATCTTAGTGGTACAATTAACCTAGGGTTATGGTACCCTAAACACACATCTTTCGATCTAATCAGCTACACAGATGCAGATTATGCTGGTTGTAAAATAGATCGAAAAAGCACTAGTGGAGCATGTCACTTCTTAGGTCATGCATTAGTTTCCTGGTTTAGTAAAAAACAAAATTCTGTTGCACTATCTACTGCTGAGGCAGAATATGTTGCTGCGGGTAGTTGTTGTGCTCAAGTTCTTTACATGAAGCAACAACTTGAAGATTTTAAACTCATGTATAATCACATTCCAATCAAATGTGATAATACAAGTGCTATAAATCTTTCAAAAAACCCAATACAACATTCTAGAACTAAGCATATTGAAATAAGATATCATTTTCTTCGAGATCATGTGCAGAAAGGCGATATAGTACTAGAGTTCACAAACACACACGATCAGTTAGCAGATATATTCACAAAACCTTTACCAGAAGATAGATTATCTATGATTAGAAGAGAAATAGGTATGATGCATATTATGAATATCTCTTAAAAGACAGATCAAAGTTCATAAAAATAGATAGATTTTTCTTAAATACTTTTACATAAACTTGAGGTTCTTAGCCTCATGTTTGAGACGCTCATTCTCTTCATACAATATCATGTCATCCCTATTCATGGGAACTGGCAAGCGGAATGAAGAATCCAATAGAGATTTCAACTTTTTATTCTTCTGCCGAAGGATTCCTTCCCTTGTGTGAGACTCTTGAACAATTCGTTGAAGTACAACAATTTGTTCCTTAAGCTTTTCAACCTCATGGTTTTTTGCTTGAACCCGCTGGGAAAAAGCAACAATAGAGGATGAGTAGCGAGTCCCGAGACTCACCAAGTCGTAGATAGCATCGGAGTCTGACTTATTTGCCATACTATTATTTTCTTGCTGCAACATAGCACCAATGGCAGCTGCAGAAAGGACAGGAGGTTGAGATGTAGAAGAATGAGCCATTGAGAAAGGAATTGAAAACTTAAAGCGAGAATGTTGAAGGAATGCAGATGAGTTATAGAGATAAGAAGAAAACTTGATGCGGATTGGATGAACTTTAAGACTGTTTTTATAGAGATAGTATAAAGAACAAGACGAGCTATCATCCAAGTCAAAGAGCAATGTGTTTTTTCCCGATCAGTGAAAAAGACATTTTTTTTAGAAACTCGGAGCCTTCAATCTCGTTTGTCAACAACATCAGGCGATTTGTTTCTATCTTCAACCGCACTAAATTCATAGAGTTAGGCCTCGAGGCTTTGCAGGACTTGTCGGGTCACGGACGGCTCTCTTTTTCAACTATCTACAGTGTTTTTTAACGCACCGTTTTCTTCAGTCTATTTACTTGCTGTCGATCCTTTTTAATGATGCCAAAAGGGGGAGAAGTTTTAGACTAGAACATTAATATTGTTTAAATTGTTAAACTTGTTATATATGCTTGGAATTATATTTATTTTTTTTTTTTTGAAAAACTAACGCACATTCTCAGGGGGAGCTTAAGTATTAATACAGGCTTCAGGTTCTATCAAGTATTTGTCATCATCAAAAAGGGGGAGATTGTTAAACCTAAGGTTTCAAGTTTTGTGTAATTATATATTTACACATGGATTTTGATGATAACAAATGAATTCATAGAATAAAGGAGTCTCAAGCTCAAGTTATCTACACAATGGAGTCAAGCACATCAAGAAACCAAGCATGAGCAAGAAGGGAGCAAGTTCACATTAAAGTCATAGAATAATGTTGTAAATCTCTTTAAAATTCGAAATTAGGATTAAGGCTCAAAAATTAATATTTTATCATAAAGCATTAAAATACATTTTCCACATGTGCATGAATATTTTGAAAATTAAATTTGAAAATTTTGAAAGATAATTGATTGTCATCTTTCACATGTGCATGCCATGATTAAAGGGTTGAACTTTGAAAATATTAAAGATGATTGATTGTCATCTTTCACATGTGCATGTTTTATTTGAATATTTTCAAAAGTGATTGATGCTTTTCTTGACTTATGCAAAAGGAAGATGCCTTTGTTTGAAAATTTTGAAAAGTAAAGTGTGCTCCTTTTGTCATATGCAAAAAGTAAAAGATTAGGTTTGAATTTTTTGAAAAGTAAAGTGTGCTCATTTTGTCACATGCAAAAAGTAAAAAGATTAGGTTTGAAATTTTTGAAAAATGAATGATGATGTCTTTGACATGTGAATCTTTTTAAATTTGAATATGAAGTCTCATATGCCTATAAATAGATCATTTGAGAGCTTCACATTCACAACACCAAGAGCATACAACTCTCATTCAAAGCTTTCATTCTCTCTTCTCTAAGCATTGAGCCTTAATCCTTTTTCATTTTGAGAGATATAGGTTGTGCTGTATTGTTCTTATTTCACTCATTGAGGAGTGTTTTCTGATATTCTACCCACTATCAATTCTTGTATCAGTAAAAGGGTGTGTACAACCCTTGTGCGTGTAGAAAGTGTTCTACACAGGGAATCGTTGAATCACCACGTGTAAGGTGATTGCAAGTGTAGAGGGTGTTCTACACGGATCCTTTGTAGCGGTGTTGTTCAAAGGTGTAATAGGTTTTTACCTCCACCTGAAGGAGGTTGAATAGTGAATTCGGGGATCCTCAAGGGGTAGCTTGAGGCGAGGACGTAGGCAGTGGGGCCGAACCTCGTTAACATACTGAGTTTGATTCTCTCTTACCCTTACTCTTTATATTTATTGCTATTTCGTATTTTGTTTATATTTGATATTGTATATTTGATTTATAATTGTTATTTTTTTTAAATACAACTCAATTCACCCCCCCTCTTGTGTTAGTCATCTGGGCAACAGTCTCTTATTTGTTATCTCCTATAGACTATTTATAGATGTTATTTTTTTAAGAGTGATAGAGTCCAATTTACATTGTGAAACTTTGTCATTTTAAGAGTGTGAATCCATCTCATGTTAGAAGTGTGAGTCCATCTCTAAATAAAAGTGTGAGTCACTTTTGGACTTTATCTCTTAATTAAAATTGTGGAATTCAAATATCCCCTCATTGTAGCATTACTCTATTATATCATCAAAATTATTTATATAATATCGAATTCTTAATGATATGTTATAAATATAATATATCTATATTTTAAAATATTTAAATCAATTTAAGTTTTGTATAGAAACGTGATTTTTATGCTTTTGAATCGATGCGTCGGAAAAAGTCAACATCTTCGAGGTGTCTATACCCTGTAGAAGGTAGAGAACGCAACTTCGTTAATATCAACGCGTGACGTGATTGCTTTGCACTTGGACATCAACAGCGTACGCTAACGTTCGGTAAGGCAGTTGAAGATTTTTATTTTAAATTTCAAGTTATCATTTTATTATTATAATTTTTTTAAATATATTAATATATTTTTAATTTTTTTTAAAAATATTTAAGTATATTTAAAAAAAAAAAAAAAAAGACGCTTGGACAGCACGCCAATGGTAAGATCTGGATAGCATAGAAAGTCGACTCAAAATCCTATGCGTATATAGGTTGGGGATCCCTTCCCTACTCAACGGCACCCACCTCCCTATCCGTAGGATTAAGGGTGGGTTTGGATGTTGAGAAGTGTTGAGGAGAGTTGTGAATAGTAGTAAAAAGTAAGTAAAAAGTAATAATAAAATAATGAATAGTAATAAAAAGTAGATAAAAAGTAATGAATAGTAGTAAAAGTAGGTGAAAAGTAATAATAAAATAATGAATAGTAGTGAGAAGTGTTGAGGAGAATTGAGGACTCCTCAACACCCAAACGCAGCCTAAGAGTTGTTTGGTGAATATGGCTCTGATCATATAATTTAATTTTAAAATCTCTTCTAATTTTTTTTCTCAAACATCACTTAAATATAAATATTTTTTAATTTTTAATTTCAAACTTTTTCATCTAATTCTTAACGGTGTAATCGGTCCAGTCCAGGGAGGTCATAGATTGAAAATTTCTATCCATCATTTTTGTCAGACTGGACTGTTAACTATCAGTCCAATTCGGTCCATGAACATTTTTCCCTATTTTTTCTTTTTTTTTTTAACAGAAAAATTAATAAAAAATAATTAAATTAGTAAAATTAATATCAAATGATTTCTTTAACATTTTATATATGATTAATGAATATTCAATAATTTTATTGTATACATGATCAATAATAATCCATTGGATAAAAATTGCATAATTAACTTATACAATTACCATATATTATATATATAATTGTTGAACTCAAGGTTTCAAGTTTCATGTAATTATAAATCTACACGTAGATTTTGATGATAACAAATAAATTCAAATAATAAATGAGTTTCAAGCTTAAGTTGTCCATACAATTGAGTTAAGCACATCAAGGAACCAAGCATGAGCAAGAAGTGAACAATTTCACATTAAAATCATAGAGTACTGTTATAAATTTCTTAAAAATTTGAAATTATGATTAAAACTTAAAATTAATATTTTATCATAAAACATTAAAATACATTTTCAACATATGCATGAATATTTTAAAAATTAAATTTAAAAATTTTGAAAGATGATTAATTGTCATCTTTCGCATGTGCATGACATGATTGAAGGTTTAAACTTTAAAAATATTAAAAACGATTGATTGTCATCTTTCATATATGCATGTTTTATTTGAATATTTTCAAAAGTGATTGATGCTTTTTTTGACTTGAAAATTTTAGAAAGTAAAATGTGCTCATTTTGTCATATACAAAAAGTAAAAAGATTAGGTTTGAAATTTTTGAAAAGTAAAGTATACTCTTTTTGTCATATGCAAAAAGTAAAAACATTAGGTTTGAATTTTTTGAAAAATAAAGTGTACTCCTTTTGTCATATGCAAAAAGTTAAAAGATTAGGTTTGAAATTTTTGAAAAGTGAAAAATGTTGTATTTGACATGTGAATTTTTTTAAATTTGAATATGAAGTCTTATATGCCTATAAATATATAATTTGATAGCTTCACATTTACAACACCAAGAACATATAATATTCATTCAAAACTTCCATTTTCTCTTCTTTAAGTATTGAGCCTTGACCCTTGTTCATTTTGAGAGATATAGTTTGCGCTGTATTGTTCTTATTTCACTCATTGAGAAGTATTTTCTGATAACCTACCCACTATTAACTATTGTATCAGTAAAAAAGTGTATATAACCTTTGTGCGTGTAGAAAGTGTTCTACACAGGGAATAGTTAAATCACCACGTGTAAGGTGATTGCAAGTGTAGAGGGTGTTCTACACGGATCCTTTGTAGCGCGGTGTTGTTCAAAAGTGTAATAGGTTTCTATCTCTACCTAAAGGAAGTTGAATAGTGAATTCGGGGATCCTCAAGAGGTAGCTTGAGGCGAGGACATAGGCAGTGAGGCCGAACCTCGTTAACATACTGAATTTGCTTCTCTCTTACCTTACTCTTTATATTTACTGTTGTTTCATATTTAGTTTATATTTTATATTTGATTTTTAATTGTTATTTTTTTTAAATACAACTCAATTCACTCACTTTTTGTGTTAGTCATATTGGCAACAATAATGTTTAAATATATATATACATTCGATTGGTCTCGGTCCGGTCAAATCCAAAAAAATCACATTTCAAGATCGACCAATAAGACTATCAGTCTAGTCAGTCTTACATCCCTACTAATTATTATAAATTTTCAAAACTTCCGAACAAAATATAAAAAATGATATTACTTTTTCAAATTTTAAAATAAAAATATATTAAAATTTTATATTCTAATAATATTTAAAATTTACAAATTATAAATTGACATAATTTTATATGATATATTAAATATATTTTTAAAAACAATAATTTTATAATCCAACATACAAAAATAATTTTACTTTTGCAAAATATTTTTATAATTAAATCAATTTTCTTTTCATTTATAGCATTTTATCTAGTTTGAACTTATGACTTCTGATTTAATAATTACTCTAGAAATAAAATATCAAGTTGTTCACTACTTTTTATCACGTGAAATTGAATTTTATAATGATTTCAAGGAATTTTAGTAATAAAGTTGAATAATGATTGTTAAATAAAACTTAGATACATCTTAAATTTTTCTGAAATTAAAATAAATAATATCAAAATCAACGTAATAACACCACGCGGGCACGCGGTACAGGTCACTCAATACGCAATCAACTGAGCAATGGTTTGTATTAAAAATAATAATAATAAATAAATAAATAAATCTGAGCAATGGTTTTTTTTTTTTTTAAGAAGAGCCGGCAGCCACCCACATTGCGGCCCCGTCCCAAATTTATTAATAAGCCTTCACTTATGCCGGAGGAATACCGTGGCTACAACAAAATACTTGGGGGTTTACAAGATCAACATAGAGGAAAAACCACCCAAAACCAAGTGTCCAAAACCAACTCAACAAACAAAGCAACCAAACAAAAAGCCAAGTCTAACAAGCCTAAAAAATAAACTGGCTAGACTTAAAACCTAAACCAGAACCAAAGCTGAATCACCTGCAAGACGAACAAACAAGAAAAAGGAAAAACCAAAACCAAGAAAAGGAAAACGTACCAGGAACTATAAAATGCGCAGATAGGAAAGACCAAGTTTATCCATACAAAGCATACCACGTATCTGATCAGGAACTGAATCGTTTAAATACCACTCCATATTACAACCCCCAGCACCCATTTTGGCTAGGTAGTTAGCAACCACATTCCCTTCACGAAAAACATGATGTATACGAAACTCCATACATCCTAGAAGACTCCGCACTCACCTTTCGTGCACCATCGGACCAAAACTTGGGAATCAACTTCAATCTCCACCCGACGAAAACCCAACTGGTGGCACATCCGAACCCCTTCCAACAAACTTCTCAACTCAGCAAAATTATTAGACTCCTGGCCTAAAAAGACCGAATACGCAGAATGCAACTTGCCAAGACTATCACGAATAACCCCACCAGCACCAGCCGGCCCCGGATTCCCTAAACTACTACCATCCGAATTAAGCTTCATCCAATCTTGAGGTGGCCTCTTCCACCTGATCACACGGGTTTGCCTGTGCTTTGGGTAAACAACTTGAATATCCAAATTCTTCATAATGGTCTCATCATGAGGAGAAATTCTAGAGACTTTCATAAAAAACGACATTATCCTATGAAGCCACAGCTTGATGGCATGCCAAACCGACTGAACTGAATCCACTTTATCTTCAACCCGAGCTTTACAACGCCTATCCCAAAGCCTCCAAGAAACAATAGAAGGGAGAATACCAAAAATAACTCTTAACTGAGAAGACTTACCAACCCGACGAAACCAGAAATTAATTTGCTCTTTCCACGTGTGAAACACACCCATATAAACACCTAGATGGGTCGCTACCAACCGCCAAATACGTCTAGCAAAGTCACCAGAGCAAAGCACATGATTTAGATCCTCTATATGACCCCTGGCACAACAATTACATTTAGAAACAACAGGAATCCCAATAGTCTTAATCTTCTCATCCACACTCAAACAGTTATGGTACGCCTTCCACATCATAATAGATATCTTCTTGGGAATATGAGTATGCCAAATCCATTGGGCCCATGGTAACGAGGGAGCTCTTACACGGATACAATCCCAAGCACTCTTCGTATTAAAATTCCCATTGTTGTCTCTCATCCAAACCAGGATATCCTCTCCATCCTTCCTCGTAGCCAAGAACGAAACAATTCTAGAGCTTTTTGATGACCCACTAATCTTTCCAAGAGAGGAATATCCCATCCATTGTCAAGCCAACACTCTTTAACTTTAAGCAAAGGACTCTCAACCATCGGAAAATGATTACCAATAGGACCCCCATCCTCCCAATTATCATACCAGAAAGACACATTTCCTTCTTTCACAAGCCACTTAGAATTATTCAAAACCTCGGTATGCAATGAACTATAGCTTTCCAAAACCTAGTTCCTTTAGTAGGATTCAAGAGGGATAAGTGTCTACCTTGCACATACTTGCCTCTAAAGAAATCGGCCCATAAAGATTGACCCTGAAGAAGATGCCAAGCAAATTTCATATGCAAGGCCCTCTGAACCTCCTCAAAGTCCCGAATACCCAAACCACCTTCCTCCGTAGGAAGACAAATATGTTTCCAAGCCACCCACTTTTTCTTTCCTTTCCCTTCAAACTCACCCCAAAAAAAGGAGCTCATAATCCTGTTCAGCGCCATGTAAACACCATTAGGAACATGAAGGACAGCCATGAGGTGAGTAGCCATGCTCGATAAGACATGACGTAAAAGAATAACCCGGCCCCCAGCAGAAAGCAATTTCATTTTCCACCCTACAATCTTCTTATTGAATTTTCCTATCATATCACCAAAATCACACACCTTTAGACGACCCATAACAATAGGAACACCTAAATATTTAAAAGGAAAAGATCCTTCTGAAAAACCAGTCAGACGAAGGATAGAAGACTTTCTGGGTTCAGAAATCTTTTTAGAAAACAGAATAGCACTTTTATTTCTATTAAGGATCTGACCTGTCCAATTCTCATACAAATTAAGCACCTCCATTAACCATCTCATAGATTTTTTCCCACCATTAGCAAAAATAACAATATCATCCGTATACATGAGATGAGAAATAAGGGAGGTACCTCTTGCTTGAGAAAACCTACCAATTTTACCCTTTTCAAAAGCATTCTTGATCAGCCGAGATAAAGTCTCTTGCATAATGACAAATAAGTAAGGGGAGAGAGGGTCACCCTACCTCAGTCCTCTCTCGCCCTTAAAGAAACCCAAGGAGGTGCCATTCATCATAACAGAATACCAAGGTGAGGAGATACAAAGATTAATCAAATCGCAAAACTGAGAAGAAAACCCAAAAGATCCCAGAACGTGGATAAGAAAACTCCAATTCACTCTATCATAAGCCTTGGACATATCAAGCTTAACCAAGACATTTCCCCCATTAGTAGTTTTATTAATAGAATGTACCATCTCCTGAGTAAGACTAATATTTTAAAAAATGTTATGACCAGGAATAAAGGCCCCTTGCTCCTGGGAAATCATCTTAGGAAGCACATTTGTAAGGCGACCCACCAAAATCTTTGCATAGATCTTATAAACCACTGAGCACAAACTGATAGGCCTAAAATTATCAAAACTCGTAGGAGAGTCAACCTTGGGAATCAGAACAATAAAAAGGATGCAGAGTAATAACGAGGAAACAACTTATGTTGAAAAAACTCAGAAACTGCCTCCAGAAGGTCCTCTTTAAAAATCTCCTAGCAAAACCTAAAGAAACCGAAGCCAAAACCATCCGGGCCAGGGCTACTTTCAATAGGAATGCTGAACAGAGCATCCTTAATATCATCCATCGAAGGGGTACTACATAGCATCAAATTCTCATCCGCAGTAATCACAGGAGAAATCAAGTCCTGTAAACTGGAAAATTCGTAACTATTAGTCTCACTCAAAAACTTCTTAAAATGCTCAACTGCAGCCTTATGAATCTCAAGAGGATTATTTAAATGGGTACCATCTGCAAGAAACATGTCCGTAACCCTCTTTTGATTTTTAGCATTCAAATAAGCATTAAAAAATTTAGAATTATTATCCCCATCTTTCAGCCATCTTTTCTTAGCCATATGCGATAATCGAATGTTTTCCCGACCCTTCCAAGTTAGGAGTTCCAAATTAGCAGCCAAGAGATCATTATCATCCTCTATAGAATAAGAATTCTGAAGGCTATTATCCAAACGATCTATACGCTGCTCAATCTCCTTGATAATCACATCCGTTCTCCCAAAAACTCGTTGATTCCAATCCCTAAGTGCCACCTTAAGTCTTTTAAGCTTGAGAGATAACTTAAAAAGACCAAAACCAAACCCATCTTGATTCCATAGTCCCTCCACAAAGTTGAAAAAATCTACATGGTCAGTCCACATAAATTGGAAACGAAAAGGACTAGGCCCATTCCTAAACGGATCTTCACCCATATGAATCACTAAAGGGGAATGATCAAAAGTCGTACGAGGCAAAGCCTGCGAGAAAACATTAGGAAAACAATTAAGAAAATTAGAGTTTAAAAAACAACGATCTAATCTCGCCCAACTACGAGCCCTTCCGCTTTGACCATTGCACCAAGTCATCGACGCACCTTGTGATCTCATATCCATCACCCCGCAACTCTGAAGACAAATATTAAAGTCTTCCATAGCAGAAAAAGTTCGGGGATGACCTCCTCTTCGTTCCGAGTCCTCTCTGATAATGTTGAAGTCTCCACACAGAATCCACGGAAGATTACCATTACTAATCTCAACCAGATCTTCCCAAAGATTCTTCCTTTCTATAGGGTTGCATTTAGCATATACAATAGTGAGAATAAAAACAAATCCATTCTCCTCAACTTTCATAGAAACAAATTGATTCGACCCATTCAACCACTGAATAGAAATCTCAGAATGCCACAACAACCAAATTTTCCCACTATGCACTTCATTTGTGGTAAAACTAGTACAGTGAAACGTCCCCAAAAGATTTGGAATTTTATCTTCCTTCAAAAAAGGCTCCGCCAAAGCAATGATCTTTGGCTTAAATGTTTTTAGAATTCTTCTCAACCTCAACTTGGAAGAACGAACTCACCTTATATTCCAAAAGAGAATTGGACTAATCATAAATTCAGCTTAATAGGACGAATAATAGCCCAAGTAGAATTTCTTTTCGAATACTTACCGACTCTTTTAGTTATGCCTTCTGAGTCCGTACAATATTCTTTTTGCATATCCTCTCTCATGCTAATTCTCTCCACTTCATGATCCGATTTTATTTGATCATCCAACTCTCTATTTTCCTCATCATTGCATTCTGTAGAGGTCAGATTTTCCACGTGCTCACCATCATTATCCGTGATCAACAATTCCTCATTTAAGCTGGACCCGTCCTCCAAGAGTTCTGTAACTTGGTGAAAAGTCAAATCATTAGACCTCCCTTCCGTCTCTCTCAGACCCAAAGCTGAAACTGCATCTTTCTCCACACACTGTATTTTCAGACCCGTTTCATTCATCAACGTCACTACACTTTCGAACTCGTGACCCGCATGTCCAGAAGAGGAACTCGGTTCCCCTGTATAAATCTGTGCCATTTCATGCCGAAGACACTGAGGCTGCACCTCCAGACTCGCCTGTGCCATTTCATGCCGAAGACACTGAGGCTGCACCTCCGGACTCGCCACATGCCCAGTTCCCTTTTCATCATCTAAAACTTCCTTTCCACCGACGTCAACTTTCAGCGTATTATAATCAAGTTCAGCCACTGCAGGAACTTCATGGTTAACCGAAACTTTCTGTTGCACCTCTTTCTCAAGCTGTTCTGAGTTGTCTTGATCGGCCACCCCTTCATCAGTAGGCTCCACATTAATTTTAACCCATTTTTTTGAACCTTTTATCTGCTTCTTCTGGGCATTTTCCATTCGGCATGTTTGTGCATTATGACCCAGACATTTACACTTAGAGCAGTATGCCGGCAACGTCTCAAAAATTATTTCCTGCTTTCTGCTTTTCGGAACCCCAGGTTTGCCTATCCAGAAGTAATTAATCGGCGCCTTTGAAGAGTCCACTTTAAACAAACCCGAGCACCATCTGTCCTTGTTGCACAAGAAGTGGAGTTATCACACCGAATGAATCTTCCAATAGGAGCTGTGATCATCTTTAGCACTGAAGGTTGGTAAAAACTCGGTGGAAGACCAGGTAGAAATATCCAAACGGGTACACACGGTGGTTCAAAGTTTTCATCAAACTCCGGTGTCCAAGCAAAAGGCCTGTAAAATATACCATTCACCTCACAGGATTCTCTGGACAGAGCCTTATTAAAGTCTGTCTCATTAGTCATCCGAACAAACACATGCCGTGGACGCTGCATAGCCGACACTACGGGCATGCTAGACAACCCCCAACGGCTGCGAATGAATGATCTCACTGCATCTAATGAAGGCCTTTGCCGTAGAAATTTAAGGACAATGGAATACCGAAACGGCTGGGCAAGTTTTTCAATTTCTTCCACTGAGAAAGTAAAAACCAACTCACCATCTATTGTTTTTGGTTGCCGAAAAGGGACCTCCAACTCCAGCAGAGGTTGAGGCACCGCAGAAACTAGATCGGCAAAGGACCTAGCCGTGGCAGCCATGGGCTGCGAGCCATCAGGGGCCACCATGACGGATGAACCCAAGCAGGTCCAGAAACGTAGAAAACCCTAGCAGAGCGTATATGGAAAGTTTTTTTACGTAGGAAAGTTATGTTATCTGAGCAATGGCTTGTTAGCAACATTCTACATTTTCTGGGAAAGTTAAGTTTGGGCAATAAAGGAACGTGTATGGAGGCTACGGCGCAGAGATTCTAGAAAAATGTGAACTTCTCTTTCCTAATCCTTTTTTTTAATTGAATTATATTTTATAATATTAAATTAAGCGAAAGGTTTAATTTATAATTATAACTAAGAAAATAAAGTTATAAACTGATTTGTACAGTAAGAGCATTCACATTGGTTCCCATAAAATTTATTATAATTTAGCTAAAAATGACATTTTTAAAAAGTTTTTTCTAAATTTTACTAATATTTCAAAAATCTCATACATTTCATTCCCTATCATTTCTTTATTTTATTAAAATACTATTTCTCTATTATTTGTTTATTACTTTTTTTCTTTCACTTCTATTTACAAACTTAACTATTCAATATTTTTTCTTATGTTTTGAACTAATACTCTAGTAAATATTTTAAACAAAAATTTTAATTATTTTTTGTGGGTATGATAATATTTTTTAATTTTTTTATTATATTTTTGTAATTATTTAAATTATTTTTAAAATTATTATTTAAAACTATAATAAATATGAGAATGATAGAAAATATAGATGATTGGAAGTAGATAAATATGATAGAAAGTGTAAATGATTAGAATAAAATATTGATAAAAAATAATTTAAAGATCTACAGTAGTTCTCTAAATATGAAAAATCATTGTACATTCCATAAATACTTTTTCTAAAATGAGGATTAGGATGTAGATGTGATATTAATGAAATTTCTAAAAATTTAATCTAATTATAAGGAAAAATACCTTTTGCAGTACCGGTTAGAGATGCTCTAATATATTAAGGTTTGGTTTGGTATTAGAAATTCTAATATCATTATTATAATTTTTTTAAATTTTTATATAAAATATAATAAATAATTCAACTTTCTATTAACTTTTTTTAACTTCAAAACAATAATAAAATATTTTTATCTTAAAACTCAAGTTATTTATATTTATATTAATTTATAAATTTCAATTTTTATGAAATTTTTGATAAATTAAAAAGTTATCGTGAGTGAACATGGGAGAAAGTTGACGCCAACTTTGAATAATATTCCATGTAGCCTGCGTGTAGGCCACCGTCACGAGCCCCTTAATTTTCATGGCGGCCGTTTCGAAGCTTCCCTTTTTATGGAAGCTCTCCCAAAGCTCCTTCTTGTCGGGCTTTAAATTCAGCCGGACAGCCAGACATTTACCACCACCCTCCCTCAAACCAGCTGATACGAAGAAAACGTTGTCCTGATTTTAGGGTAAGTCAGAGAAGAGAAACAAACGATCGAGAAATATTAAGATGGGAAGCTACACCGAGACGGTGAGGAAGCCCAGGTTTCTGTGCCTCCATGGATTCAGAACGAGCGGAGAGATTATCAAGAAACAGCTGAACAAGTGGCCCGATTCCGTGCTCCGAAAGATCGACCTCGTATTCGCCGACGCTCCTTTCCCGTCCCAAGGCAAATCCGAAGTCGAAGGAATTTTCGATCCTCCTTATTTCGAGTGGTTCCAATTCAATAAGGTCTGTCTTTCTTTACCACTTTTTCTCTGATTTAATCTGTTTTTTCTAGTAAAATTTGGTTGTAAGGTAGTCCGAATCCGGGTCGGAGAAGCAACTATCATGATTCCTGAACAAAGTGTCTTGTACTCCTTTCTCACAGGAATTTACGGAGTACACGAACTTCGACGAGTGTCTTGCCTATATCGAAGATTTGATGATTAAGCACGGACCATTTGATGGTCTCCTCGGTTTTTCTCAGGTACAAAAGCCCAACTGAAATTCCCTCTTTATAAAAATGCAGCAAACTTTAATTCCTATGCTTATCGTCTTAGAATTCCTTTCCAACAGAGATCCTCTCCAATTTGCATCATATCTCATCTCTTCAAATGAAAAACAAAAAGAAGATCTGAATTCATTTGTTCCATATTCAATAGATAGAGGTATTTTTCAATCGTTTAAAGTCTTATGAAGCAACGATTATTTTTTGTAGGGGGCGATACTGTCGGCTGCGCTGCCAGGGCTGCAAGCGCAGGTACGTGGAAAGCGGCGGTTCATAGGAAGTTTGTATATTGTCCTTTGAGTATTGACCCATGGAAATCGAGATCTGATTTGGTAGGGGGGCTGTGGGTTTTGACTTTTTTATTGCAGGGCGTAGCGCTGACTAAGGTCGCCAAAATAAAGTTTCTCATAATTATCGGGGGAGCCAAGTTTAGATCGCCTTCCGTGTCTGGCAAAGCATATGCGTCTCCTATTCAATGCTCCTCCCTCCACTTTCTAGGTACTTCGCTTCATATTTATTCTACCCACCCACCGCCTATATAACGTGTATATACTATATATATATATATATATATATATATATATATATATATATATATAATAATGTTAGATATTAGAGATGTGTAAATTCCACAAGCTCTCTTTAAAAATAATAAAAATAACATAGGAGAACAATGAACAATCCCGAACATAGATGTGGGTGGAAACATCGTTTTAGGCTTTGACTTTTACCGATTTAAAAACACTTTTTATTTATATTTATTATTATTGGGTTATTTATTATCCACGCTTTCACCCGGGACATTCTTGGACAAGCGTACCCAATAACCATCGCGCTTGCGGAGACACTGAAATTAAGTACGTTGTTGCAGGAGAGACAGATTACTTGAAGCAATATGGAATGGAACTGTTGGAATGCTGTGTAGACCCTGTAGTGATTCATCATCCCAAGGGCCATACAATACCCAGACTCGGTAATTTGCTTTAAATCTCTCTGCTTGCTGTCTCTTCCCACAATGCTGCAGGCTGGCGCAATGTGTGTGCGAGCTTCTAAAACACTTCTCTTTTTATAATCCAGATGAAAAGGCTGCGCAGACCGTGGAGACTTTCCTCGAGAGGATTCAAAAGATGTTGTCCGAGAATGAAGAAGAGTCGTGAATATATTATATGCTTATTCGAGGAGGCTTTGCCGACATTAGAAAATCTACTCTCTCTCTCTCTCTCTCTCTCTAATGTCTTCGGGGCTAATTCTGATTCATATACATGTTTTACCTTCAAATAATTGATTCATGGTATACAGGGAAAAGCCCCCCAAAATTTCAATTTTTTTCCTTTTTTTTTTAAGGTAATAACATTACAAAGTCCGCTAGATTGTTAGAAAATATTGATACAAAGGTTCATGTGTGAAATCATAGCTATAACATCTCGCTGATGTTTTGTTAATATGCATATCTCTCTCTTAACATCATTCTTACAACTTATGGACCCACGGTGGTGCCTTTTCAACAGCCAAGACAACGTGTTTTCTATTTTTTTTAGATCAACAGCGAACCTTGCATTTGCAACGGAGGTTAAGGGATGACAATAGAAAGAGAGAGAAGAAGAGAAAAGACAAGTTTTAAATGGGTTGTAGAGTTCGTATCCACTGTGTAAAGACCCCAAGGAATACATGTTTCTCAATGATTACGATCCAAGACAGCAACTCTATTAACAGGGAAAATAACGGACGATAGTTGAAACAGAGGTGCTACAGTCACCGCTCGGGAGCCACCGCTTGAGTACAAATTTTTTTTTATTTTTTTTTAAATTATTTTTTAATATTTTTAAAAAATATAAAAAATTTATAATAATATTAAATAATTTTGTCTTAATCATTAAGAAAAAAAAAAAAAAAATTTTAGGCCAGCGGCTCCCAACGGGAGCCACCAGCTGTGGCTTTAGGATTTTCCTAGTTGAAATTCATAATGAACATATGGATAAATGTAATTTAAAACTAAAATGGGAGGGTTTGTTAGAAAATTGATAATTGCAGTCGTGAGTGTATAAGAGTCATGCAATTATTTAAAAAAAAGTGAATAAATATATGATCTACATAAAAAAAAATTAATTTTTTAATAGTAGATTCTACTCTTTTTTAAAACGACTGCATGGCACTTTCACGATTGTACGTAGCATTACTCTATCTCTTATTTAATGATCCCTTCTTTTTATTTTTATTTTTCTCATCAAGTTTATTTATGTTTCCAAAATAAACACCTTCGTTTGTTTAATTCGAATTAAAAAGTCCAATTTTAGAAATTAGATAGAGATACATCGTGTGAACTCAACCACATTTATTACTATCCGCAAGAAATTTTCGAGCAATGCAAACTCGGAGCGGACATTGTTTGTTCAATATGTATAGAAAGTTGAAGCTCGTGATTTAGTTGAAGGAACCAGATCAGCAAAAAAATAAATAAAGATGGATGTTTCTCATCATTCAACACTATATATTTTATATATTTTAAAATTATTTTTTATTTTATTTTACTCTTGTTAAACTAATTAGATTGTTCTACTTATCATCTATGTATTACATAGTTATTATAAAAAAATATATAATATGTGGTATGAAAATGAAAAAGATAAAAGTATAATTATTCATCTTCATAAATAAAATATCGAAATCCGCTTTGTTGTTTCTTTTTATAGAGCCGTTTTTGTTTGTTTTGAGAAGACTATTAGAGACTTCCACCTCACTGAATCTTATGTCATTGTAACCACATAGTTTATTTATGAAATAGTTTGCTTGCCACAAAAATTAAAAAAGAAGAAGGTCGAAACCACTTATCGTTATTTAGACAATACAAGAGGCTGGAGGGAGACATGATTCAACCTAACGAAGGAAAGCATAATAAGCTACGAAGGAAGGAAGAATGTGGAATTTGGGACACAAAAGCCGAATAATGACATGCCTATCAATCGCTAACCACTCTTTATTCCCTCCCATTTTTAATCCTTCTAACCTTCGCAATCCTCCTCGCTCTCCCCATAGTCTTCTCTCCAAACTCTCCCCCTTCAGCCCATCTCTCTCTCTTTTTCCCTCTCTTGTACTTCCCTCATATCTAACTGCCAATTCAACTGCCAACAAGTTAACCCGACTCTCTGCTCAGGGTTTTCTCCTTCCAAGTTCGAGTCTTGCAATTCGTTCCTTTTGTTCCAAGGGAAGTGGAAGAATGGGAGACAGAGTGATTCAAAATCCGGACTCTATATCGTACTTGGGGCAGCGAGAAGCCGCCGAGATCGATGAGCTCCTCATGGGTCCTCTCGGGTTTAGCGTCGATCAGCTCATGGTCAATCTCTAATCACCGATTTGTTATCCAATTTTTCTTCTTCTGTCATTTTATGTTTTCGTTTCGTGTTGAAGCCTTCGACTTTATATCCGTTCTTTGCTGAGAATTATTTTGGTTTGTGCAATTAGGAATTGGCTGGTTTGAGCGTGGCCACTTCCATAGCAGAGGTAAGGTTTTGGGAACCTGCCTCCAAGTTTTGTATGAGGCTTTTCTTTCTGTAAAAACCCAAATGCGTATCGTTTTGGACAGGTTTACAAAGCAGGTGAATACAATCGTGTTCTCGCTATTTGCGGTCCTGGGAACAATGGTGGTGATGGTCTCGTAGCTGCTCGTCATCTGCATCACTTTGGTTACAAACCGGTTGTATGCTATCCAAAGCGTACTCCGAAGCCTCTTTATTCTGGTTTGGTTACGCAGGTACAGATAGTTCCGCTATTTTTCTATCTTTGAATTTTGGTGTGGGTTTGCCAGAAAGTTATCTTATTTGATGTTAGTAATTTGGTAGATCGAATCACTGTCAATCCCTTTCTTATCAGTGGAAGATCTGCCTTCAGACTTGTCAAAGGACTTTGACATTCTAGTAGACGCAATGTTTGGGTTCTCATTCCATGGTAATTTCTCCGTTTCTGTTTTGGTGTTTTCTGACTTTTATGTGTAATGTTTATAGGTACTAGGCATTTGAGCTTTTATGGCTCGTATTTGTAGTATGGATGTTATTTAGGACAAGAAAATCGTAATAAATTCAACTTGCTCCTATTTCTTCGACAAGTTAATAGCTCATCTACATAAAAGCCCTCAACACGTTTCTGTTACATTGCTTCTTTTGTAGTTTAGGCTCCATTTTGCAAATGATTACAGGCTGACGATTGCTGTTTTGCATTTTTGGAAGCTCCACATCTAGTGTTTTAAATTATTGAACACAAGTAGCTTTTAATCCTTTAGGTACCCCAAGGCCGCCTTTTGATGATCTCATCCAAAGACTGGTTTCCTTACGACATTATGATCAGGCGCGCCAAAAATCCCCTGCTATTGTCTCTGTAGACATTCCATCTGGGTGGCATGTCGAAGAGGGAGACATGGGTGGCAAAGGCATTAAGCCTGATATGTTGGTATGTTTCCTATGGAAAACTCACTTGTGCTATTGTATGTGAAAATGTTTTTAGTAAATTGCATGCATATATCGAATAAACTTTGTAATGCAAAATTTGGTATCTTTCTAGGTTTCTTTGACTGCTCCAAAGTTGTGTGCAAAGAAGTTTTGTGGTCCACACCACTTTCTAGGTGGTAGATTTGTCCCACCATCTATTATAGACAAATATAATCTTTGTCTTCCAGCATATCCTGGAACTTCAATGTGCGTCAGGATTGGAAAGCCTCCAAAAATTGATATATCAGCACTCAGAGAGAACTATATATCTCCAGAACTCCTCGAGGAACAGGTGGAGGCTGATCCTATTCATCAGGTAATAGTTCAAGAAAAGCAGTATTGCTGATCGTAAGGTATTGATATATTTTCTTAATCTTGGTGGTTTTGAGCCAAATGATTACTTGATTATGCATGAGAACAAACATTTTGGCGATGATTTTGTCCTTGTCAATTGTAAAACTCATTGGTCACATAAAAAATAAGCTGTTCATTATCTTGCAGTTTCGCAAATGGTTTGATGATGCAGTGGCTGCTGGCTTGAGAGAACCAAATGCAATGGCATTGTCAACCGTTGGGAAGCAAGGAAAACCGTAATATTTGCTTCTTTTGATATTTGGCTTGTTTCATCGATATCAAATGTGTTGATAATTTTCCCAAGTACCTTGTCACCCTGTTGGAAATTGATTCACACGGGAACCTAAATTTCAATACTTCAAAGTTGTAAAATGTGTCATATTCGATACTCCACTCCATTCAAATTCAACACACCTGCTCATATATCAGTAATATATATTGTATAACATGGGTGTAGGTCGAGTTAGCCATCATCTTTCACTATTCCACCATTTTTTCCTCATCAGAATATTTCATTCTGAAGATAATAGGAGTGGCCCAGTTATGCTCATATGTGTGACAGCCAGTTAATATTTTCACTTTGAGATTTGTTTTTAGGCCTTTGAGTTGAAGGAATTAGCTTCTGAACTGATTTATTGAAGAAAAATCTAAAGTTGTTTGTTTATTGATGATTTGGTGCAGCTGCTGCCCACACACACCCACACACATCCACACATCGTCAGTGTTCTTGGATTTTTCCAAAGAAATGGATATGAGGATTTGATGACTATCAGCAAGTGGCATGCACAATTTTATTGTTTTAAACGTTCATTTTAATTCTTAGTTCATATGTGGAACTTTGTTTACCTTTTATAATGGACTATACTTTGTCTTTCTACTACAGGTCATCACGAATGGTATTGCTAAAAGGAATTGATAACGACAGTTTTGTCTGGTGTGTTAATCTGCTACTGCTGTGGCACTGCATACGTCTGGCAATGGTTTCCTGTGAAATCTTGTTTTTCTTATATTACTGCTGTTATTAAGTGCAGGTACACAAATTATGAAAGTCGAAAGGCCCGTGAATTATCTGATAATTCCCATGCATCACTGCTTTTCTATTGGGATGGTCTTAATCGACAGGTAACTTGACCTCTCAGTTGTTAGAATAAGGTCTTCGGTGCAACACCATAGTAGAGCATGGGAGACAGTGATGTCTTTCCTGTTCTCCTCGTGGCTGTCCTCTTGTTGTTATGAGCCTGAAATAGTGGATATCGGTTCAATTTGGCTGATTGGGATTTAGAGATGAGATGATATGGTTTTAGATGAAAGATGAAAGTTGAATAAATTATTGTTAAAATATTATTTTTTTAATATTATTATTGTTTTGGGATTTGAAAATGTTGAATTTTTTATTATATTTTGTGTGGAAATTTGGAAAAGTTGTAATGATGAGATGAAACATTTTCTGAATACAAGGGGGTCTTAGTGCTCTAAATGTGGTGGATTTGGTGGTTCATTAACCTTAGATGGTGGGTGGAGGATTTGTATCATTGTAACATACTTGTTGAGAGAGAGAGAATTGAAAGAAATGTTAAGAAGCTTTTAAGCGGTGCCAGTGCAGCAACTGCATGATTAACTATACTAGACTGCATGCAGATGTTCCCCGTGATTAATCTACATTATGTACACCTGAAGAGGGTGATGAAGCTCAATTAAAATAATTAAAAATCAGCTCACTTAATGTGATTAGTGACAAATAACTGTAGCATGATGCCATCGCCTGGTCACACACAACAAAAACTACAAACCTAAGGTTTAATCACAGGAATTTGTGTCTTGGCATCTGAGGCATTTGTGAGGAAACTGCTTCGCCACACCATACATCCAGATCTCAATGTTTATGAATCATGAAATCTGCACCTTTGCAATTAGTTAATGTTTGCAATTTACATAATGAATGCTTATGGGGATTAAATCTGTGGCATTTTGAAACATTATATCTGATCTGTATGGGGGCCATGCTACTAAATATTTACCTATCTGAAATTTCCATAAAAGGGTAATTGAGCTACTACGAAGACATAATGCATCATCATGTTTCCTGGATGAAGACCAAATTTAAAAATCAACTTTGATTTCTAGGTGAGGGTTGAAGGCTCTGTGCAGAAAGTTTCTGATGAGGAATCTGAGCAGTACTTTCATAGTCGTCCTCGAGGAAGCCAGCTTGGAGCAATAGTTAGCAACCAGGTTTATTTCACCTCTTTATAATTTATTGAATACCAGCTTACCGTAAACATGAAGCATGTGCAATATTTTTTTCTTAAAAAGGGACTGATGCACATATGGTGTAATAATGTCAGAAACACTTAAACTGCATGAACAACGGATCTTTTTTTTTTTTTTTTATAAATCAAGAAAATCTTGAGAAAGCCTTTTATGAGCAATAGAGGATGTCCGCAAATTTTAGTATTATTATCCTTCCGTTGTGAGTCTTTTTTATATTAACATGTTTCTTCATTTTCCCTTTTAAGTCAATTGAAATTTAGAGTTATTAAAATGGTATGGGAGATGATTGTTATTATTGCTTCAAGGTGTTCTGGTAAAAGTGGGAGTCTTAAAATGAGTAAGATTTAAACTAGATTTAAAAAAGTAATAATAATGAGAAGAAAGTAACAAAAGGGATGGTGGGGTAGGTCAGTCGGTTAAGGAGGTCATTTGTAAGAGTTTCAGAGTAATCAAACTTGGAGGTGGAGGGGTCATTTGAGAAACTTCAGATTGTTTAAGAATGATGTTATTTTCCTATTCTGCCATTTTCTTCTGGAATTATTTGACTGTGAAATTTATTTTTCCTCCAAGTATATTGAACATCTGTGCATGAACGTTTGATACCAGTTTCTTGCTTTCTTCAGAGTACTGTAGTGCTTGGAAGGCATGTTCTACACCAACAATATAAGGAACTAGAGGAAAAATTTTCTGACGGGTAAGTTTTCTTCTCTAGGTACTTGTGTGTGTTGAGAAAAGGAGGTGGGACAGGGAGTGGCTGAAGAATGGCAAGTTGTTTGAATATCTAATTTTTCATTCTTGACAATTTGGCTTATGCACATATTCTGCTAATGACATCTGATCTAAATCCTTCAGATGATTGACCCTTGACTGTGGTCTATTAGTGCAATTTTTATCTAGTTACTAGAAATCTTCTTCTTTTTGTTCTGCAGAAGTATGATTCCAAAACCTAAACACTGGGGTGGATACAGGCTTCAACCTGAGCTGTTTGAGTTTTGGCAAGGGCAGCAATCCCGCTTGCATGACAGGTGGTTTTCATCCCATTTATGAAAGGTGGCTTTTATTCTTTTATTCTTGCTGCAATTTCAGTGGTTGGCCTGTGATGAATGAATGGAGCTGGTTTGGGCCAAAGTCAGTATAATTCTGCTTGATGGATGCAGGGTTTGAACCTTAAAACTTTGGATTGAAGCTACCTGTATTGAACTCTTTATCTGTTTTATATCCTACGTTTTTTTTTCTTTTTACAAGTAATGAAGGAATTTATTGATGAACATAGTTTACTGCTTGTTTGTTTTATTTTGAATATTGGGAACTCATGTTGTGGAAGTTTAAGCACAACTTATTTAAGAAATTTGCGTTGACATATTTGGAATGTGTCTCAAAGATTCTTTGGAAAATTCTATGGACTCGGAACATTTATAACTATGATTCTCATTGTTATTATTCTTCTATCTTCTTGATAGGTTGCTGTACTCTCCTAGGGAGGTTGATGGACAGCGTGTGTGGAATATCGAGCGACTGGCTCCCTGATTATATGTTCAATATCTTTGCTGCGAATCAACTGTAAGCGATGTGCATTTGCACTGATATCAATGGGCATTGAGAGGCTACATTTGTATCCGAGAGTGATAGATTTTAATGCACAGTGTGATTCTAAAATCTATAGAGGAGAACAATTTAGTGAATCACACAGATTGATTCTTGCATATGTTATGATTTTCATACCGAATCACCTTAAAGGTGAGAAATGCTTAAAATCTTTGGTGCATGGTTTGAGTCTTCACTGAGTGGTGTACCATATTTCAGTACTGCTCCTGGATGGTAAAATATATATGGATCAAGAGTTGAAATAAAACCAAATATTTTGGTACCAGTGTGTTTCTGTAGCCACCATTGTTGTACAACGTCAATCTAAACAATCTAACGTACAAGTTGTCATTTTTTTTCAAAAAAGTTACCATATACACTGAGTTGGACAAAATAGCTCGTAGTTTTTTTACTTTTAGGTGCAAAGAATTGTAACCCCACAATCTTTCCTCTCCACATAGTGCCTACAATTGTACGACCATGTTAACTGTTCTTCATGATCTCCCTCTTTTTCCTCTGTACAAAATTGGAAATATAGCTAAACTCGATTGTATTTCAACCCAACGTGCCTTTTTAACTGTTGATCCAGCACCTTTGCTTCTAAAGCAATTTCACTATTTGTTTTGCATGATTGTCAGATAACGACTTTTTGAAAATCCTCTTGCTTGAAGGTTTTGAGTGGGAGCTCTCTCTCTCTCTCTCTCCATGTTGGATGTCCATCGATCACTGCCATGTTTCTTTATGGGCTTGGTGGCAGTTACGTAAAAGACAAGGCTTTTTAATCACAAGGCCGGGACACTATTTCCTGTAGGTTGCTTTTATGAGTGGATCAAAAGTTCACTTGTTATATTCAATGTTTAGATGATTACTTCGGCGCTTGCCGTTAAACCCAAAATTCATCATTAAAACACCATCTGGGAGGGAGGCCATCTCTCTAATCAAGGTGAACTTTGCTCTCTCTTTCTCTCTGTCTTCTCTCTCTCTCTCTCTCTCTCTCTCTCTCTCTGGTGTATCGGTAGTTCTCTTCGAGCTTTGGAGTTTCTTTTCATTTTTATGGATGATTCTTAATATTAATGGTGGTTGTGTTGAAAGAGGGTGTCTATCATGACCAAAACGGGCTCCACCATGGAAAATATCAGGAAATTCTTTTTAATGTTCTTTGACCAGCTGAAGCTGAAACCTGAAGCACTACTTTTTTATTTTTAGCTCTGAAAGGCCAAGTTGATGGTGGGTGACCACCCCACTTCTTTTGAAAGTGTGGTTTTCCTTCTTAATGAGTGGAATATCAAAGATTTCAGATGCCCAGTGTGAGGGGCAAATTTTAAAAATAAAATTAAATAAAAATAGAGCCAAAAATCAGAGACACTGCAGGTACACATCAGCCATGAAAGATCCCAAGAAGTAGTTGTGGCGGAATTTTTATAGTTCTAAAGGAGAAATGATTAGTAGATTCCCTCCCTCTCTCTTTCAAATCATGCATCTAAAAAGGCCTATGACCCATAATCGCTTTGGAGCCTCTGCTTTATTAATTCCACCAGTGGAGAAAGCTGTTTGATCCAAACCCACGAGTTGGTAGCATTTTGCATTTCGGATTACACAATCTAATCTAATATATCTACTTGACGTTCATTGACCCAATTACTCTATAAATAATAAGAGCCTATCTCTGACAGCCACTGAATGGATGTTGACCAAACTGCCCAATTTGGGGTGGAAGTGGCCACCTCCCCAAACAACTCGAGGAGCTTCTAAAGAGTGTTGTAATTGCTAAATGCACTTTGTATTATTATGCATGAAATCACTTTCACGAATGTTACTTTTGACTGATCGAGCAAATTTCAAAGTCAAGCACCTCATGAATAATCTTATCCGTTGTTCCTTTTTTTCTCACATGAAACATACTAAAGCTCCTACGAGATATAAGTTTTTATTTTTATTTTTATCTTTATCTTTATTTTGTTTTATCTCAAAGACTCGAACCTCTTTGGTCAAAAGGAATATTACTTTGCTTCAAACTTTTTTGCAAGAAAATGGTTCTTATAACTTGGGTCCAGATGAATGGAATTGACCTTGGGAAGAAGAAGAAGAAGAAGAAGTGGCAACGCCCTAATCATCATTGGAGATTGGGACAATTCTTGAGCTATGGATCTAGAACCTTTCTATATGCCTTTTTGAATGTGCAAGAACATCTAAAGTGGGTTTGATCTAAATCTTCTAGAGGGAAATAATGGTGTCCCTAATAAACAGAGAAGAAAAAAGAAATATAAATGGAGAAAGGGTGAGTAGTGAGGACCCCCCACCTCTGCCATATGAATTGGGCACGCAGGCATCTAATGGAGACTCGAAACGGTATTCATGATAGAGATAGTTCACTCTGTTATGACCTTTTGAACAAGCTTAAATAAGACCTATATTTCAAATGATATATTTATGATCATTTGACCCAATTGCTGTGTTTTCGTTGGAAATTGGTGGGGAGGGACCTCTTATATTAGTACACTCCACACCCATTTTGAGAGGTTTAATGTCTTTTTATCATACATGGATTACATCTTTCTTCTTCTTCTTCTTCTTCTTTTGGCCTTATATGATGAGGTAAGAAAATCTTACATCCTGATTTTGGTTAATTTTGATCGGTCACAAATAGCATGAAAACAAAATAATACGAACAGGAAAAATATATAAAATTGCATGATAGAGACGAAGAAAAAGAAAACATGGCAGGGACGTTCTTCTGCCATTGAATAGCTTTGTTGCATGAAAAAGAGAACCAATAATTCAAAGATTTTGTTGAACCAAAGCATTCTTTCTTTGCATCGAGATTGTAAAATCGCTTACATGTGGGGCGATTGTGGCCAATGCCTTTCTCATTTCTTTAGTGACAGATTTGACACTTCTTTTTAACCATGTTTGATGGGATCAGTCCCCATATGGATGTTTGACCAAAGTTCGAAAAATCCAAATTGAAATCACATTCAAAATCGAGTTAGGACCCAATTTACTGAATCCAACAAATTAACTTGTTGAATGCGGCGGTGTAATTTGTTTAATGAGATGATTGATGATAAGAGTTTGCATAGAATATTTTAGTATTAATTAAAGATGTAAAAATACATATATATTATAATTTATAGTATCTAAAATCATTTACGATATGTATTGACATGAAGTGTCATCTTTTTTCATTGTTTAATAAATATCTTTTAATTAGAAGGCCATAGTAATGGCAGTATATATATTAGTCATAGTCACAAATCTGATACAAAATTCTTATTTATCTCTTAAATTTATTCTCTTAAATAAAGTAAAGCAAAGAGTTTCGTATCTATTTTTTTATTGAACCAAAGTATGAAAAAATAAAGATATGTTCAATTTTTATTCAATTACATCGTTCATTCATTTGTAATAAGATTGTTGTTGGGATCCTCTACTCTCTACTCTTGTATTCTAATATTTAAATTAATGAAATACTACTTATAAAAAAGGAAAAATAGAAAGAAAAATTAAGATGATATGTATCCAAAAGACTAGCCAGGATGAATAACTTCAGATATCTTACCAATTTAAAAAAAAAAAAAAAAGAAGTTTAAAACAAGAATAATCAGCTGGAAAAATGGACCTTGATGACACTTCTTTAGCATATTTATTGAAAAAAAGGTAAGAAGGTTTTGGTGATAATCTTGATTCACTTTGTCTGGTTCTCTGCAATTTGTAATAATGCAGGAATATATCATGAGATCTTCAAGTGTCAATCAATCTACTTGAACGAAATGTAGCCACCTAATTTGACAGTTGAGAATGGTCATAAAGCAAGCATGCATGCTACTGATACGGGCAATCCAAACTCTAGCTGTTTTAGACAAATTCAAGGATGTCTTAGTCACTTGTAATATTATCTTCTTGATTAGGGAATCAAAGAGGGAGAGAGGGAGGAATGGAAGAAGATCCTACCACTTCCATCCAAATGGAGTCAAATATTAGGTTTATGTCCAAACCTAGTTGTTTGTTTTTTACGTGACTTTTTAGAACGCCATGTTTGGCAACAGTGTGTCTGTCTGTCTTAGGACTCATAAACACACTAATATTTCCAAGTAAATCACATGCATTTTGATGCCTCTATTCGAAACCCATTTTACATTTCTCATTTATAATTTATGTAGCCAGGCTAAAATGTCGGCAAGGCAAGCTTAATGCCACGACAACATGTGTGTGTGTATATATATATATGTAGATTAATTTAAATAAAAGATAAGATTAAAAAATCAGCTCCAAGATCGGATCGGGTTGTGATGTGAAGAGCTGTGCGCGTGTACTATCAAGATTTAAATTCATTTGAGTGATTTTCATGCCCATACACGAAGAAATTTGCTAAACAAAGCGAAGATCAATCCTGGAAAGAGTGCTGGGGAAAGTGTGCAAACAATATCCTAAAAAAAGAGAGTGAATTTAATTAAGTGGCGAAGCAGGGAGAGGGTACTTTAGTGGTTGACCTCGTGCTTAGTTCAGCCATGAATGTGCTTAACAGACAAAAGTAGTGAAAAAAAGAAGAAGCCCCAAAACCCTTTTGGCTTCACCGACTTTTCTTTTAAAAATAAAAAATAAAAAATTATTTTGCTCCCACCACTTTGATCACCCACTGAACTGGCACCACCTACCTGCAGAATGCCAGAATTAGTTGGTTTTCGTTGTTTGTTCCCTTGGACGCTAGCTTCTGATCATCTCTGCATCTACAGTATACACTAATATTTTAAAATAATAATAGAAATAACCATTAATTAAAAGATTTTTATTTTTGTAAAAAATAAAAAAAATTAAGTATTTTAATGTGAACAAGGGCATTAATGTATCCCACCTCCCATACCGTACACGTGGCCCACATACTCAATGATCAGGTGGTGGGACAGGACTTTTGAGATTGGTCTTAACCAATCAACACCAAAGAGGCTTAACTTTTGTCACTGCAACAGATTATTATGATATATGTGCTTATTAAACAGTATAATGCATGTGCTAACCAAACGGGGGTTGATGTGCTTACTCATTCAGGACCACATAATTTGGTGAATATATTTATCTAAGAAATGATGGGATTTGATTTGTCAAGTAGGTAAGATAGGTCCATCGAATGGGTCGTTTAGTATCAAACGGCTAAGATTTCAGAGAGATGCAGATCGTCGTCCTTGTGTAAGGTCATTATCAATATTTTCAAAAATAAAAAATAAAAACACTTTTTATAAGGGAGACAGGGATGGTTGTCCCAAGAAGATATTTAATTATAAAATAAAAAAAAATAAAATAAAAAATAAAAAAGAGGGGAAACTCCAGAAGATATAATTAAAAAGCAGAGGCTATCATTCATTAGCAATGGTCATCCAAGCGACTATTCCCACCGTATGCAATATGGATAAGCTAAGCTACGGTACCCTTAACTCAATGTTCTTTTATCGTTTCTGTTGAATCCACACCCCTCCTTATCCCTCACTGGCCCTCTTCCCATGTAAAACGACCCAAATGGATCCTCCGAGATAGAGAGAGCGAGAGAGAGAGAGAGAGAGAGAGATGCCCAATTGCCCTAAGACAAATGACAAGAAAAAAAACGTTGGCATTGGTCCACTTGTTTTACAGATCAACAAATGGATCGACAAGAAAGAAAGCCGAAGCTTTGCTTCCCATCACTTATTCAATTGCACAGTCAGATCCCACTCCGATGATAAGCTTGCTTTTTACCATCCTGCCAGAGAGAATACCAACAAATAAGGCAGAAAAGATTTCTATCATAATAATGAGCGAGCGAGAGAGAGAGAGAAGAGAGAGAGTCTCATTGGTGGACTTGGCTGCTTTATAACGCAAGCGCAGGGGTTGTGACAAGTCATCAAACCATAAGCCCCACCCCCCAAACCTATATCAACGTATAGATGAAGTCAGAACCCAACTCAGAAATACAATGCGGCAGCTAATAAGAGCAACTAGAACCCCTCCCGGAACATGTCCCCCATTATCAGATTGGAAATGGATTCAGTAACTAAATGATGGTACAGTTGGAAGAGCTCCTCCAAGGATTTGAAAGAACATCAGGAATATTCAAAGCCAAGAGATGATTGGGAATTTGGGATTCTACTGGTTATGTAAATTGGAATCCCCTGACGGTGGAGATGGTGGAATCCTGTAGGCTGTAACGTGTACTTCTACTACACTTTCCATACACCATTAATGGGTCTCACTGTCAATTGATCATTCCACACATATATAGATATATATATATATATATGTACGTATGAATATGTCATATGATCATCCAGATTTTGGCATTTATTTCCCATCTCACATTGGCTAACGACAACAATAATAAATTCAACAGTCAGGTGCTACAACACATCTGAAAAAAAACAAGCACTTGGAAAGAGAAAGAGATGCATTAGCCTGGGCATTTAGTTCTCAGCAGCTACAGCTTAAACTAGCTACCATTTGAATCACAAAATAAACAGATTTAAGTTTTCTCGAGAGTGAACACTAGCTCCTGCTTCTCTACTGGTGGCATGGAAGATAAGTTCGAAATTTCACCTTTCTGAATCTCCATTTCTTCAAAACCCATCTCCACCTCCTCATAAATAAATACTATCCACGTTTAAACTCTCAAATTTTAAATCATCAATGTAGCTTGAAAACTCCTCCCAGCTTGACAACCGCTCCCCCCTTCTCCTCTTCTGGCAGCCTTTGTTTATGATAAAACGAATGTGAAAGCAAAAGAAACATAAAATTTGAGAAGCGTACCAATAGAACAATATTGGACAGCCCAATACCTCGCTTCTGTTCTGGATGCTTTTGCAACTGCTCAAGCCAGGAACAGCAGTTGTTCACTCACATTTGTCTGACAGACGATGGTTGCAGGGACCTCCTTGCGGGTCATATAAAAGCCACCCGCCATCTTCAATTTTCCCACAAAAATGTTTTTAGCTTGCTTGGTAGCCACCAAACAGCCGAATTAACTTCTTTTATTGCATGATGGTCACAAATCCTGGGGCATCATCCCTGGGGCCCTCAAGAGACCGATACATGTACAATATGTCAACAGTCTCATCTGTGTGCTCAATAGCATCATCCCTGATTACTTCCACCACCAGGCGGGGCAATGCTCGAGCAATCTCCTGACAACCTTGGGGAAATAACCTGCATGAAGACATCCAAAGGAACCTCATGTTGTAATAGTGATGCAAACCAGAACGCAAAGCTGCATCCCCAAATGGGCTATCCCTGATCTCAAGCTTCTGCAGTCTAGGGCAGCCCTCTAGCACATATTTAAGCCCCATGTCACTGTCTCCAGCAAAAGCAACTGAAAGGGTTCTAACCAGTTTCCCATATTTTCCAATATAATTGAAAGCACGATCAGTCAGTAAACCGGATACAGCAAGCCTAGTTAGCTTCTTACAGTTCATAACAATGGCTCCAAAACCTTCATCCATGGGTTCATTGGTCACACGGTCCGGGCGATGTCGCCCCATTATACAGAGACGGAAAACCTCAAGATCTGGGCAATTCCTTGACATGGCTATCACTGCCGCATTTGTCATATGCTGGCAGAAATACAAAATCGATTGTAATTTTCTACAGCCCTCAGAAATTGCTAGGAGGCCCAAGTCAGAAACAGGGCCCTCATTATCCTCCCGAGCGTCAAAAGGGAAAACACGAAGCTCACGCAAGTCCTTGCAGGTTGAAGCCACAGCTTGAAGTCCTTCATCGCATATTGAATCAAGGACCTGCATTATGGAAGCAGAAATAAGCTTCACAAGCCAAACAACGATCACAATTTGAACATAATTACAGAAAGAAACTTACCCAGAAAATCTGGAGTTTGTGGCAGTGAAATATGACTAATTTGAGTTGCTCTGCATTAATATTCGCATAGCTGAAATTCAGGGAGGTAAGATTAGCACAGACTGGGTGGATGGCTGGTAAGTAATCTGGCAAGATTTCCCTGAATCCCGAAAGACAAACTAAGGATCTGCAAGCAGCAAAGGCAGTGAAAAAGTCGGGTTCTTGTTCACCCTGAGCCATGCCCTCTGGTGCACTAAAAGAGCCAGTTCCAAGGTGTGTGAGCTGCGGAGAACGTACCATCAGGAGATATAGCTGCCCAATCGAAACAAAACGATTCAACCTAAGCTTCTTCAAGGATGGGGACCTAGCCACCAGCCTCTCCAATGCATCAAAATTTATTGGACATTCTACGCAATCGAAGATCAGTGACTCCAGACAGGTCGCTCCACTCTCCGGAAAACAAGCAATCCAATCGACCTCATCATCCGTGACCTCGGATTCGATCAGATCAAGCACTTTCAGTTGTCTGAAGAAAATTAAATGACAAGATTACATATAACATCATGTATAGTTACTTGGCTCTTCCATCCAAAATACACCAACATTTTCTTAGTAACTCTATCTCATTCTTGTTACGTACTAGTTAGGGTTCGCTTACTATAATTAGTACAGAATACCATAAATCTCGAAACGCATCAAGACTATAAAACCATACCAAATCCATCAAACAGATCTACCCGTTTCTCCCCCAAAAAGTAAAATTAAAATAAAAAGAAATAGAAGCAAAAAGAGGGAGAAAAAAACCCTAAAAATACATTACAAAAAGTAGCAAATTTCTCTAATCAGTATACACGGCCCAGAGATCGTATATAGGTTTATCCTCAGATAGATCTAAATAGCTTGTGGGGAACAAGGGAAAAGGAGGTACCTGCACTTGCTAGCGATGACGGCGAGGCCACTGGTACCGAAGCCATCGCAGCAGACGAGAACGAGCTCTTTGAAGGAGGGGAAGGACTCGGCAAGTAGGGCCAGATCGTCGTCCGTGACGGACATGCGCTTTAGGTAAACCTTCTCTAGCCAGGGATAGGCAGACGCCATGGCCGTCACCCAAGGGGCGAAGTGAGCCCCCCAATCGGGCGGCATCAGGTTGAAGTCCGCGAACCTCGGCCTTCCCTTGATGGAGACGGACCGTACCCGGGTGAACCGGGCCGTGGCCCGCCGTGGTGAGACCGAGTAGCAGTTGCCGATGAAGAGGTCGGATCGGGTGAGCGCCTCCACGCGCCACCACGACCTGCATACCAATGAGGCCGCGTTACGGTCCCGCCGGGAGCTGAGGAACTGGAGCACGTTTTCGAGCACGTTCTCGAGCACTTGGTCCGGGTAGGGGGCCTGAAACTCCATGGAACTGGGACCGGGTCCCGGTACAGGACCCCCAGAACCGGACACTCCGGTACAGTTCCGGGTCTTGTTGGAGGACTCGGCGATGTCCGCCCCGCGAAGATCCAAGGGAGGGGACCGATCGTCGTCTTCGGACATTTCCGTCCGGTCCTTTCTCATAGGAAGTAACGACTCTGGCTCGCTCACTCTCTGATCTGGGTTTTGGCCAGACAAAAGCTTAATTTAATCAGATCGCAAGCTTTTGGTAACTCACAGAGAGAGAGAGGAGTGAGAGAAAGAGAGAGGTTGGGGGATGCTCAACTGGGAAGTAGGAAGGAAGGAAGGAAGGACACTGCGTCGCAACAGTGAGCTTTATTCCTCCATGAATTTTATATCTATCTAATACTTCTTATATTGTACCATACTAAATGTTAAAAATAAAATAAAAAGAGAGAGAGAAGGAAAGAAGAAATGTTAGAAAGTTGAGGAGGAAGCCCCTATATTCTTAAGTTATTCTGCAAATACCCCCAACGTATAGTTAAACCACCACCACCCCCCCCCCCCAAGCACTGATTATCATTATTAAGTTTTCTTTTATGGCATCATTGTCCAAATCAATAAACTATGTATTGTCTCTGCTTCACTTTTCTAAGTAGGGAGCGTTTCCATTCCATGTTGTCATTGAATTTTGAATCTACTATTCTTAAACAGGACTTAAATGTAATTGGAAAATCTTTACTTTCCCAACTCCATGTCTTTTGTAAACATTTAAGAATGATATTAACAAAACCATGTATTGATCTTAGAGGGGTGGGGAATGCTTTGGGGGCATTTTATAATTTTATTAACACCTCCTTAGTCCTTTGCTTACATTTATCTTCAAGATTTCAGGAATGAATTATATACTTTCACATCTATAAAATATCACATCGATGTATTTTTTACATCGATTTATAAAATAATTTGTTTGTCGTGTTATGTATCGATTTGTAATGTCTTATTATATTAATGCGATGCCAAAGTAGGATGGCCAAATCCTCAAATTGAGATAGAATTACAAAATGCATATCATCATTTTGTTTTTGTTCAAGAATGGATCATTGGATTGGAGTGAAGGATTTTTTATTTTTATTTATCTATTTTTTGGGAATATCTTTCCGGAGTTTAGTGGGTAAAAATGTTAATTATTACATAAGAAGTGGACCTTTCAAAAAAATAAAAAAAACTAAAAACAGAAAAGGATGCAATTTACGGAGAAATCCTTGATTTTGCTTTTATATATTTACGGATTTGCAGAGGGAAGTGAGAAGCACGGTCCAATTAGAAAGGCGTAAACTGTTAACAACACTCAGCAGAGGATCTCTCACACTCAGCCAGTCGGTCACATGGCATGGGATTTAGCAGGCCACCTTAGACGTTACCCGCACGCGCTGTATACTTCTTCAGAAACACATTCTACTTAATTTTATTTTTATTTGTTTTTTACATTTTACACTTAACGGCGGCGTGAACTTGCTAGTTGCTATTGACAATTTGACATTAAAAATAATAAAAAAAGTTAAATAATTAAATATAGAATAAAGATAGAGAAACATTACTTTACGGTCGAAGTATATTATTCAAGTGTACTATTTGTCATTTTAATTTTTTTAATTTAATAATTAAAAAAATAATTTTAAATGTATTCGTATCTTTTTTTATTTTTAAAAAATATTTAAATATATTAAAAAAATATGAAAAAAAAAAATTATAAAGAAACAGAGTTTAAAATGTACTGACGATAATAATGAACGGTACCATTTAGACTAGAGTAGCATCACTCATAAAGATAAGATAAAAGAAATAGAGAAAGTATTTGTAAAAGACTCAAACAGATAAGTCTCGTACAAATCCTTGTAAAAAAGTGAACAATACATTAAAAAATGTGTAAAAAACATATTATTTATTAGTTGGACTCATGTTTTTACAAAACACTTACATAAAATTTATCTATTTAAAACTCGTACCTACCATGATTCAAAGAAATATCATATTTGAATTGACCCATGGACATAGTCACATAGGAGTAATAAATACACTTTTTGAAATGCAAAATTTGTTTATTTTTATGGAGAAAAATGTGGTCAACTTTTAAAAAATAAAATTTTTATTTGAGTCACAGACTTATCAATTTTTTTTTTAAAGTGTACAAAATTTATATACATCAAGACTATATTAATCATTTTCTTAAAAAGATATGTTGATCTTCCTTGCTCTTTATCTTTTTTTCAAAGCAAAAGGAAGGATTGAGTATTAAATCGTGTTAATGTATAGATTGAAAGACAAGGACCATCCCTCATCGGCTATATGAAGAACAGACTCCCCATGCAGCCACTATAACCAAAAAAATTTGTATATAAACCTCACGTGAATTTAATCATTATAGTTCATTTCTTTGTTATATATTCATGGGTAGAAGAGGTTCCTCATTCTATTCATGGTCTTGGGTTGAAAGATAAGCTTTGTAATTTTTCGTATTAATGAATAGCATTCATGTTAAATAAAAAAAACAATTAAAATATATTAAGGAGAGGTTTAGATGGTGAGTTAAAATAAAAGTTGAAAGTTAAATAAAATATTATTAGAATATAATTTTTTAATAATATTATTATTATATTTGAAAAATTGAATTATTTTTTATATTTTATGTGAAAATTTAAGAAAATTATAATGATTAAATTAGATGAATTGAAATTAGTTCAAACGCCTTTCGTATCCAAATCGGGTCTAATAGAGTTAATTTAGAGCCAATCTCATATATGGTGACCCAACTTGAGAGTAATTGAGTATATAAGCTTGGGGTCATTTTTCATATAATTTGTGTATGAGTGGAAAGACACAGTACCCGTGTTTTTAATATAAGGGAGGAATTAACGATTGATTAAAATTGAAGGAGACGTATTGGATTCCAAAGTGATAAGATAATGCATTCGAGTAGTCGTAATTGTTTGGAGACAATTTCAATGGAGTTGGAGGTATTTTTTTAGAACCAATATCCCACAATCGTGACTTTGGCCATTTCTCATGCTCACTCTTCTCTCCAAGCATCATGCACGTACGGTCTTTCCCCGATGTTGATTTCACACGGTGGGCAAATATTCAATCAGGAAAGATATGCTGCATTGTTTACATTAGACGACAAATAAAACACGTGGCAGTAATTAGATGATTCATTTTGTTGGTTTTATTAAATAATGATATTTACGTAACTATTTATATACAACTTATTTTATAACTAACCAATATCATTACATTAAAATATAAAAATTTCAAATTTTATATAACAATCATATATTTAAAAATAAAGTTGTAAAAAAGTGTTTATTTTATTTTAAATGTTGTGCAAATGAAGCGTGATCTAAATCCTTTTTATACCTCATACATATATATATATATATCTATTATATATATAAACGCTAACGTAAGAGAAACAGTGTTTTGTTTGACACTTTTTTATTCTGATTTTATCCCTACTTGTAACTTTTCTTTCCGCTTTCAATTTTTCAGTTTTGTGCCTCTTTGGCTACCCTTGCTTTTTTATTTATTACCTCTTTGTCCTCAGTTTTATAATTTTATTATTTCTGACCATTTTGTTCCTAATTTTGCATTTATTTTCCCTTTTTAAGCTTGTGTTTTGATTGCATATTTATGGTTTTGTCCATTTATCTAGACGTTTTCTTTTTCACTGCTTCCACCAAATGACTATATCTGTAAAATCATTTATTTGTTATAAAAAAAATGCCCTTATCCTCTGTTTATCCTAGATTGTATCTGTCGCTTGCTATAAAAGTTTTCGTCTTCTTCAATTTATACAGTTCCATCTTTTTCCATCTTTTTCTTATTAAATCCTCTTTATTTTCACAGCTTTTTGTTTCACCGCCTCCACTAAATGGCTATATCTGTAAAATGACATTTTTTCACGATTTTATCTACCGCTTGGTATAAAAGTTTATTTGCCGCATGAGTTTATCTTCCGGAGAAATAATAGAAGAACATGCATATCTAACAAAAAAATAAATAAAGAGTAGTGCTAAGCTGCAGCCCAGCAATGACTGCTGGGCGGTAGCCTAGCACAAATGTCCTTGTTTAATTTTTAAAAAAAAAATTATTTTGATATTTCTTTTACATATTTAAATATTTTTAAAAAATAAAAAATATATATTAATATATTAAAAATCATTTCCGTAATTATTAAGTAAAAAAATTAATTGATGAGTGGTCAAATGCAACAGTAAGATTGGGGTGGCATGGTAACTTTATTCTTAATATTTTGCTTAGACAAGTGTCAGCGCTATATTATTTTGTTATTATTATTTAATAATTATTTAATATTTCTTTTTTTGTCTTAATAATAGTAAAGAAAAAGTTTATGAAAATTTTTGAAATAAATTAAGATAATCTGATTTTGATTTTTAAACTAAGAGTTAAACAACCTTTTCGAGGCAATGATGAAATTATAATGTTAAATTTTTTTTATATACATATTTATAAATAACAGTAGGGTGACATATAAATTATGTTAAATTGGGCATGGGCACTTACTAGTTATATATTATATATAATAAGTGGCTATCTGGTAGCTACAGTGATCAACAGTAACTTTTGTCATTCCATTTTTTTAATTTTTTTGTCGATTTTGCCCTACTATTCAATATATGGGTGTTGTGTTTTTTCATGTATTTTAGGAGTATAATTGTCAATGGATTTTTTTTTAATTTTATTCTGCTTTCCTTTTGTCTTTTCATCTTCTTTTCTCCTATTTCATTTTATCTTATTACTTCGTCCTCTCATCTCACTGTCACCAAAACTCATTTCCGCATTCTCTCAGCGATTCAATCTCTGGCATTTCTCCCACCAAGTTTCTCTCCGGCTATCCTTCTCTGGTTTGTGTTTATTCTTCTTCTTCTTCTCGGCTATGGTTGGGTTTTTTTCCTCTCGCTCATTCTCTCACCGAAGCTCAACTCCTTCCTCTAGCCGAAGTTTATTGTTTTTTGCTTTTTATACTAAAGTTCCTCTATGCGTTCTCTCATCAAAACTCCTCATCCTCATTTTGTCATTGAAGCTCCTCTCATTCCTCTTGGTGAAGTTCTTTCATTTTTTTCCCTTCTATCAACAGCTTTTTCTACTATGGTTGGATTTTTTCCCATCTCATTCATTCTCTAACCATCTTGATGATGGACTCTATCGGTTCATAAGTAAAATAAGTCTCCCTCAAGCTTTTTCTAGTGTTTGTGTTCCGATTCGAGAGTGGCATCATAGACTTGGCCATGCATCTGATCTAGTTGTCAATAAAGTCCTATCCACCATTGCTTTTCTAATAGAGAAAAATAAAATGCACAATGTGTGCCCTGAATATCAAATGGCAAAAAGCCATGATTTGCCTTTTAGATCTTCTACTTTTGTTTTTCCAACCCTTTGGATTTAATTTTTACTAATGTGTGGGGACTTGCTTCAATGATCTCCATATCTAGTGCTAAATATTATGTTAGCTTTTTTGATAATTATTCAAAGTTTCTCTAGTTATTTCCTTTTAAACTGCAATCTAATATTAAACAAGTCTTTCTAACGTTTCAAGCTTATGTAGAAAAACATTTTGAAAGAAAAATAAAAGCAATCCAATGAGATTTTTTGGGGAGGGGGGGGGGGGGGGGGGGTATAAGTGCCTAAACACATATTTTAAAACAAAATGGAAATTAACCATCGTCTAGCTTGCCCACACACATATCAACAAAATAGTTCAATTGAGCACAAACATCGACATATTGTCGAAGTTGGTTTAAGTATGTTAGCTCATTTGAATTTACCTGTGATATATTGGGAAGATGCATTTCAAACTGCTGCCTTTGTAATAAACATGCTTCCAACACTTGTTTTAAAACACAAGTCCCCTTTTGAAATGATTTATCATAGAGTTTCTGACTATCATTTTATGTGTGTGTTCGGCTATGCTTGCTGGCTGAACTTAAGATCTTATAATAACAATAAACTCAATTTCAGATCTAAAACCTGCATTTTCATTGGCTATAGTCTTTGTCATCAAAGGCACAAGTGTCTCGATCTCTCTACTAGTAAAATATATGTTTCTATACATGTTATCTTTAATAAAACACTCTTCCGTTACTCCAAATAGTTTGGTTCCGTGGTCAATATAACCTAATCATTCGATTTTGTGTATTTTCTCGTTCAAATAAGTGTCCCACAATCCACATGTTCAACAAGTTTGCAGCCTAACCACATTTCTACATGCACACAATCTGCACCCTTTGTGTCTATTTTTGCAGGAACAGATCAAGGTACATCTACAGAGATTCCTCGTGTTGAAATTCCACCACAACATGCTGTTACACAATTTGCCCCTACCAACGTTCACTCGATAGTCACAAGATAAGAATAATATTCATCGACCTCGACAATCAAGTGATGATTTTATTCGGTATCCATTACCGAGAGCATTAATAGCACAAAATGCTCCAACGGAAGTATAACTCACTTCATACAGCCAGGCATCGAAATCAATTCATTGGAGAAAAGCCATGAATAGAGAATTTTCGGCCTTGCTGCAAAATGACACTTGGTCATTGGTATCTCCTCTGACAACAGCCAATATTGTTGGATGTCGATGGATATACAAACTAAAAAAGAAGGCCGATGGGACTATTGAGCATTACAAAGCTCAATTAGTCGCTAAAGGTTTTCACAAACAAGAAAGAATTGATTTCTCCGAAATGTTTAGTCTAGTCATTAAACATGGGACTATTCGGTCAGTAATCTCTATTGCTATCTCTTATGATTGGCCCATCAAACAATTATATGTGCAAAATGCATTTTTGCACAGTGATTTGCAAGAAAATGTGTTTATGACTCAACCACAAGGATATGTTCATTCTCAATATCAAAACCATGTGTGTAAATTACACAAATCACTTTATGGCTTACGGCAAGCTCCAAGAGCTTGGTCTCAAAGCTTTCAAAAAAACTCAAGTCTCTCGGATTTCATGAAAGTTAGGCTGAAATGTCTCTCTATGTTTAAGGCATCAAAACCTGTTATATACATTCTTATATATGTTGATGATATATTGATAACAGGTTCAAGTGCTTCTGACATCAACAAAGCAATTAATTCTTTACAAGCTACCTTTGTTGCCAAAGATTTAGGAAATCTAAATTACTTTCTTGGCATCGAAGCACTTCGATGCTCAGAAGGAATTTACTTGACTCAGCGAAAATATATTGTTGATTTGCTTAAGAGAAGCAAGATGGACAAAGCCAAGCCCTGCAACAGTCCGATGGCCTCAAGTTGTCATCTTAATTCTACGGTGTTGCCCAGATGACTAACACAAGAGGGGGGTGAATTGAGTTGTATTTAAAAAATTAACAATTATAAATCAAATATACAATATAAAATATAAACAAAATATGAAATAGCAATAAATATAAAGAGTAAGGGTAAGAGAGAAGCAAACTCAGTATGTTAACGAGGTTCGGCCCCACTGCCTACGTCCTCGCCTCAAGCTACCCCTTGAGGATCCCCGAATTCACTATTCAATCTCCTTCAGGTGGAGATAGAAACCTATTACACCTTTGAACAACACCGCTACAAAGGATCCGTGTAGAACACCCTCTACACTTGCAATCACCTTACACGTGGTGATTTAACGATTCCCTGTGTAGAACACTTTCTACACGCACAAGGGTTGTACACACCCTTTTACTGATACAATATTTGATAGTGGGTAGGATATCAGAAAACACTCCTCAATGAGTGAAATAAGAACAATACAAGCACAAACTATATCTCTCAAAATGAATAAGAGTTAAGGCTCAATGTTTAGAGAAGAGAGAATGAAAGTTTTGAATGAGAGTTGTATGCTCTTGGTGTTGTGAATGTGAAGCTCTCAAATGATCTATTTATAGGCATATGAGACTTCATATTCAAATTTAAAAAGATTCACATGTCAAAACATCATCATTCATTTTCAAAAATTCAAACCTAATCTTTTTACTTTTTGCATATGACAAAAGGAGCACACTTTGCTTTTCAAAAAAATCAAACCTAATCTTTTACTTTTTGCATATGACAAAAGGAGCACACTTTGCTTTTCAAAAATTTCAAACCTAATCTTTTACTTTTTGCATATGACAAAAGGAGCACACTTTACTTTTCAAAATTTTCAAACAAAGACATCTTCCTTTTGCATAAGTCAAGAAAAGCATCAATCACTTTTGAAAATATTCAAATAAAACATGCACATGTGAAAGATGACAATCAATCATCTTTAATATTTTCAAAGTTCAAACCTTTAATCATGGCATGCACATGTGAAAGATGACAATCAATTATCTTTCAAAATTTTCAAATTTAATTTTCAAAATATTCATGCACATGTGGAAAATGTATTTTAATGTTTTATGATAAAAATATTAATTTTGAGCCTTAATCCTAATTTCGAATTTTGAAGAGATTTACAACATTACTCTATGACTTTAATGTGAACTTGTTCCCTTCTTGCTCATGCTTGGTTCCTTGATATGCTTGACTCCATTGTGTAGACAACTTGAGCTTGAGACTCCTTCATTCTTTGAATTTATTTGTTATCATCAAAATCCATGTGTAAATATATAATTACACAAAACTTGAAACCTTAGGTTCAACATACGGATGGCAAACCTTTTGAAAATATCAGTCTCTACCGAAGTATAGTCGGTAACATGCAGTATCTGGCATTTACGAGACGTGATTTGGCCTTTGATGTTCACAAAGTTAGCAAATTTATGCACAATCCACTTGATACTCATTGGCTTGCAGTCAAGCGTATATTGTGCTACCTCAAACTGCAGGCATATTCAGATTCCAATTGGGCAGCTGATAGAGATGATAGGAGATCAGTTGCTGCCAGCTGATAGAGATGATAGGAGATCAGTTGGTGCTTACTACATTTACATGGGTTTCAACTTGGTTTCTTGGAGTTGTAAGCAACAACCTACAGTCTCTTGAAGCAGTACAGAAATAGAGTATAAAGCGATAGCAAATGTAGCCACAGAACTTGCTTGGATCAAATCTATACTAAATGAACTTAGTCTGCCACCAAAGCATAGCCCAATTTTATGGTGTGATAATATTGGCGTTACCTACCTCACATCCAATCCTATATTTCATACTAGAACAAAACACATCGAAATAGATTTTGACTTTGTTCGAGATAAAGTCTGCATCAAAGAACTCGTGGTTCAATTCATTTGAAACAGAGATTAGCTAGCCGATGCACTTACCAAACCATTACCGCCAATCAAATTTAGACACGTTCAAATCAATCTGAGCATCCGTGATCTACCTTCTAGATTGAGGGGGTGTGTAGAGAATCAAGTTATTGAAATCAAGGATGAAGATTAGGAACTTGATCAACCCTAGAATGTAGCAACTGAAATCCCAAGAGATCATAACAGCAATCGTGACGAGATCCTCCGACAATGCAAGCAATGGAATTTCCAAGAGATCACAGCAGCAATCATCTGGAGCCTAAATTGAGGAAGATACGATCCCATGATCTTACCAAATTATATTGTACAGCTGTTACTAGCTTTGAATGTATATTTCCATTAGAATTCAAATGTAATTGTAATACTATATAAGCTATACGTATACAGAATATTGATTAACGGGAAACAAATATTATTCTTAACTTCCCCTGGTTTGAATTTTCTTATAATGCCATACAAGATGACACAAAATGATCAATCAAACAACTAGGATATTTTTTAAACTTGTACTGAATTATGGTCTATTTTGAAATAATGTTTTTGTTGGATACTATATATGTCTTAAAATGTAATTATTATACTACCTTTACCTATCATTTTCTAAAGATATTTGTTAAATTTTCCTATTTTCCCATATACATTACATGTTTCATTAATCAATTTTTGATGAAAAACAAATGATATATTTTTATTAAAAACAGTTTCACTCTGTTAGGCAAACGTACTTTGCATATTGTTATCTGCTTGGTATATACATATCCATACAACTATGTACATAGTTGATCTAGCCTCCTCTCTTATTTGCTACATAACATGAGGGGTCAGTTAGTATATATATATGGCAACCTTAATTAATTTTGCTATAAAATCAATACATGAGGTTTCTCCATTAATCGTTCATATGTACTCTAATGATAGTAAAAAAGCATAGTTTTGACCAAATATTCTTTCTTATAAAGCTATATTATTCTGACATACAAGTGGCCGTTTAGTTCATATGACTTTATTAAACAAAAAATCATGCGAAAATAATTTCAGAATAACTCAAACAGGAGAGGATCGAGGAGCTGCATGCATGCATGCCAATTCAAAAGGAAAATGTCATGAAATGACCTCATTGCAAGCTGTGAATCCGCATCATGATCATGGTGTGGTAAAGATACCATATACTTAATTCAAGCAACTATCAGGGACGAGTTGAATCGAAAAAATTATATAGCATCTGATATATTTTCTGCGTGGGTGTTAAGGAATCAAGTGAGAGAAAATAGAAAATAGAACAAATCATGCCAATAGTTTTAAGGTCTACATAGGGCCACCTGGTCGTACGTGGGATTCCATGTGTACAAAAGAGGAGCGTGCTTGGAGGCCGGTGTTTCCGACTTTTGTGTTCACATGCATGCACACCAATATTTCATCGAGGCGTCATATTTATAGTTACATATATGCTTTAAGACAGGAGGGGAAAAAAAAAAAACATCTCGATCGAGGAGAATCTTTAAACCACAATAATGAGACATTAGCTAGTTGAGATGTTGTTGTCGTTGTTTTTGTTTTTGTGTTTTTTAGCTTTTGCTAAGCAACCACTTGCATATTGTTGGCTACCTTATTTTTCCGTATTAGTTGATTTTGGTCTTCAAAACCCAAAATCTATAAATGTGAAGAATGATTGCAAAATGTAACATGGATTTATTAGTAATTTCATTAATGATCAAAGTTATGTCAATGTCAAATACTTGACTCAAACAACCTATTTGGATGGAAGAAAGGGAAAGGATTGGGAGGTGTTCAACATTTTGTTGAATGGCGAGCAACAAAATTGGCAAAATGCCAACTTTCTGTATTTTTTAGATACAAAACTAGCTAGACACTAACAAATAGTTCGGTCAATTTTTTCGGCCTAGACGGTATTTTTACACTCCTACATGTAGTGATGGGGTAGGTGACTGAGATAGTGAACAGATTGTCTCGAGCAATATGAGCATCCGCATCCAAATCCCTAAAAATAGGATTGTAACTAAATTATCTTTTCAAGAAATCTAGTAAAAATGTGCCTACATTCGATCCCCAAGTCATAGGATTGAAAATATTGTTACCATTGTTCCTATATTTGGGGAGCAATCATAATATTCCCATTTTTTTTTTCTTATGTTTATAATTCACCATCTAATCCTCATGAATAATACTAGATATAGTTATAAGTTGTGTAAACACCGCAAACTCATTTTGAAAAAGAGTGAAGTATACTATTAAAAAATTAATTTTTTCATTTGGATAATATATTTACTCACTTTTTTCAAAATGAGTGTATGATATTTACGCATTCTATAACTATAAATATCATTTATCCCTCCTCACACTAGGCTTTTTATTCATCATAGAAATAATAAATAGTAATATTAAATAAACTGGATATATAACAATTAGGAGATGGAATTATAGTTTCAAATTCCTTTTCATTTCAATTAGAATTTTTCGTTTCGATATAATTTCTAATACACTATACTTCCTTGTTCAGTTTTGCTCGAGATTCCGGTCCGTTTCAACCATTCCAGTCAAATTTTGACCATTCGGTTATGTTCTAAACTATTTTAACGGCAGTTTTGTGATCTTCTTATACTTGGATAACATTTTTATAAATTTTAAATCTAAATAGTATTTAATTAATTTTAGAATATAAAGCGTATTTACATAATGTTAATTTTTTATAACTTTAAATATGTTTCCTCATTCTGTATTTTTTTAAATATTATTATTTTTAATAATTTCTCTATTCTTTTTTTTTCCTTGCTTTTTGTGTCTCAGCTCGATCAGTTTAAGATGTTTTCAACGTATATTCATTTTATAAATTATCAATTCTTCCATATATACACACACATACATTATACATACTTACATATACATGTATTTATCCTATTAATTACTAGTTTATATATACATATATATGTATATAATATAATTAATCTCTAAACGATACATTGGAACACATCATTATTGAAATATTTCATTCGTCCTTAAACCGAAATAATCACTTGAACTGAATTTAGAACATTGGATGAGATTCATGGTATTTTTGAGACACCCCAGCTGTCTAGTACTCTTGGAGTTGGAGATGTAAAGACACACCAATTTGTTATGGAAAATTGTATTTCGTTGACATAAAGTGAATTAGATTTATCTATATATATTATTATTATTATTATTATTATTTTTAAAAAAATAAAGCGGGAATAAAGTCTCATGTTTTCTTCAACCATGATATATTTGTACTTTGCATATTTTGACGGCAAATTTAACGCACGTTATGAAGTACAGGTATTTAAGTGCCAAGAAAAAAAAGTACAACTTTTTACAAAATTGGACTCGGATGGTACTAAAAGTTTGCTAAAACCAATGAATAGTTTTGTTTATTTTATTTTTGTTAAGATTAAAGACCATTTGTCCTGGTTTATGGTGGCAGTAGAAAGCCCATATTGATGATCTGGACATGCACTACATCCATCTCTACTCAAAAGTGTTTTGGTTATCCAATAAATAATAGTCAGGTCTTACCCAAATGACAAAAGTAGTACTTCCAGTCTAAAGGTTCATTCTTTTACCCAAAAAGTTCTCACTGCATATGAATTCCAAAAAAGAGGAGAGCTCAAAATTATGATGGGAACTGTTCACAATTTATTTATTTATTTTCTCTGCTTTGTGTATTTGTAAAAAAAAAAAAATGTAATACAGTCGATTTGCACTATATGTACCAGGTGTGACTTATCTAGCACTGTGAATACAAGCTAGTAGTTGGGCATTATTTATCTCACATGCAGGAAAAGAGAAATTTGGAAGTTAAAAAAATGAAAAAAAGTCAAAAAATACAAAGCAGAATCATGGAGATGGCAGTGGTCCAACCGTCCAAGTTCATATTTTTGTGTCTTTTCAGTGGGCTCATAAGTTGGTGATAATGTGCTGCCTGAAGGGCAATCACTGTATATTACTTGTGCTGCATCTTCTATCATTGTCTCCAACGATACCAGGTAATTTAGTCACACATACTTCTTCTTCTTCTTTTAAATAGCTTTTTATGAGTAAAAATAGTAGACCAAATAAAGGTATATATACTCATAAAAATTAAACCAAATAGAAGAAGATTCTTGATTCTTGTTGCACTTTTTAAGTTTGGGGGTTTTTTTATTTCCTTTCTCGAACTAATCCTTTTTTAATATTGTTTATTAAGACAACAAAAATAAAACAAAAGGGGGAGTAAAAGTAAGTGATCTCTCTCTCTCTCTCTCTCTCTCTCTCTCTCTCTGTGCGCGAGCGTCAGAAGCAGATATCCAAATTGTGCCCTCTTCTACTTTGTGTTCGTGTAGATTGTTTATTGTTTGTCTCAATTGTGGGATTGAGAATCTGGATTTTGCTTAAAACAGCACTAAATAACCTAAAAGAACATCGTTTAAAATACAGATGTATAACAGAACGACATACGTATAGGAATTTCCTTTTTTTTTTGTTCTCTCTCTCTCTATATGTATAATCATCTTCTTCTTTTTTAATAAATATGTTAAGCATCACCTTTACCTTTTAAATATAGCATCAGTCACTAATGGTCACTTCACTGTAAACTGGGTTTACAGATTGACAATACAATTTTACACAGCGGTGAGCAGATGATAAGGCTACATAGCTAGCTTGGCTTTGGGAGCTTTGGGAATCCATGGGTTTCCCACAATGGTAAAAAATAAAAATAAAAAAAGAAAAAGTTGGGAAAGTAGAACAAATGCAGAGTTGCTTTATTTAACGCATTCCTTTTTGGGTCATAGCCTTTTTAGCTATGCAAGTAGAAGACACCAAGATATGCGCAAATGGGACACTGGTTTGCAGAGTAATTGCCGTATATGTTCCCTAATCGGGGAAATTTTTGGACGAAACTTGCTCAAACTAAAGTTGAAATCACAGGTATTTTTTTATGCGTGTTTCCTATATGCATTGGCTCTAGCTGACCTAGGGTATAATTATTGGTGGTACAGTGAAGTGAAAACAAGGGTTGGGCTGCATTTAAAATCTGCAGAGCTTAGGTTTTGTTTGTATTTTTCTAGACTATAGGGGGGGAGAGGTGGCTGGAAATCTCCATGAAAGGCCACTTCTTGGCTAAAAGGAGAGTGGAAAATGCATAAAGCTACTTGGGAAAGTAAAGAATATCTATACATCTTGGAGAAACGTCTTTCGGTCCCTCTGCCCACTATTTGATATTGAAATCTGAGGGCCCATAGATTTTATCATGTCATTGTCCATAAATATTTATTGCAAGTATAAGCCAAGGATTGAATAGGACCTGGGCTTTCTACGCCTCTTTTTTTCTTTTTTCTTTTTTCCTCTCTCTTTGCGTGGTAAGTAACTCGGTGATTCTCTGCCACTTGATAAGTTCATCCATATGCCTGAACTGAGAGAGATAAAAAGGTGCTTGGTTATAGTTTGAGTGCGAGCCATTGATTACTAAAGAAATGCATGCACGCCGCATTGTGCCCTTTTGCGTTTCCCAATCGTTTTGCAAAATTAGAGCATCCTCAACAAATTAGTCAAAATTAAAAAACATTTTTTCATGAATAAGAGATAAATTTAACTTTTAACTATTCTATTTACATAAGTTTCACATTGATATAGCTATTTTTTCTTTATATAATAATAAAATAATATAAGATAAATTTATTTTTAATTATTCACATCAAATTCTCATATTAGATGATTCATTATATAGTAATGAGTAATTAATAATTAACAAAATATTTAATTTTTTAATTATTAATTTATTTAATTTTATCATATTTTATCATTCTACCTATTATATGTTAATTAGTAATCATATTATAATTTTTTTAATTGGTTAATGTACATGTACTGCATAGTTCATCAAAATATGAGCACTTGATGCAAGATAACATGCACAAATCAACCTAGAAGATTTGGTGCATAGTTTAATGGAGGTACTCATAAGAGAAATAATTATAAAAGAAATAATAAAATAAAGATTTGATGGTGCTACAGTATACATCAAATTTGATTTTAGTTTTAGAATTACTGAAGCTAAAAACTACTATAACTATACTTTACCTAATCCAATGTAGACAATTTTATTATCCTAATAGCTAAAAAGTACATCTTTTTTATATTTAGATAATCCGGTGAGAGTGCTCTTACAAAGTCTAGTAAGATAAATTTCTCTCTATATTTGATGTTTTTCATGGTGAACTATATGTTTATTCTCTTACTTGTAAGTAGCATAACTTCACTCATGCCCTGCTTAGACTTTTTAAAGAAATATTTAGATTGAAGTTGAATGAAAAAAGAGAGATGCTATTATAAGGACTTTATACAACACACAATTTCGGTAGTATAATTGGAGACAAATTCTATCTGTAGTCTCAAGTGGGGGGCTGCGTGTGCAGACCAATTGACGTATGGGGGCAAAAGAGAAAAAAAAAAACATAATTTTGAGAAGTAAATTATTGTAATTCTAAAAAACTTTTAAAGATAACTGTATGAACTTGCGTGAGTAGTCCCTAAATAGATAATGTATGTAGGCTAACTCATAATTTGATTTGTAAAATTTAAATTTTAAAACTTAATTTTTTAAAATTAAATTAAATTACATGGATAATGTGTGATATAAATGTCTTAAAATAGAGTTATTTGATGAAAAAAGTTACTGAAATAAACATTGCCATTTTCTTGCTTGATATAAATAAATGAAAATATCATCGGAATCTTAGAAACGTTTGTTAATGAGCCCAAGTCTAATGGGCTTAGATAAAACCGGAGGAATGATTGTTCCCAGGAAAGCAAACTAGACCGACTCAAATTGGGCTCTAAGATCCAGTGCAGTCTACTTCCGTTTCTCTAATTTCGGAATAACTAACGGCAACAAATCAACTTGGTCCTGACGCTTGACGATTTGACGCTTTTGACCCCACCGTCAATCGATTCAAAGATTCTTCCCTCTTGCAATTCTCGAAATTCCCGATCCTTCTATTAGCTTTCAATATCCACCCACACACAAGAATTTCCTGAACGAAACGAGCATGAGCGCCGATCAAACCCACCCCGCCGGAACAAACATGAGCGCCGATCAAACCCACCAGGCCACACCATCGGGCTCCGATCCCAAACACAACCCCCCAAACTCCGGTGACTACGCTCCCTACCCTAAGCTCGGCCCAGACGATGTCCATACCCCTCCGATTGAGGACTGGAGCGACGTGCCAATGGGTTCCCAACCGAAACCGCAACAGCAAACGCAAACGCAAGCGCAAGCGCAAACGCCGCTTGAGAATCCCTTGAACGCCGAAGCCAGGGCTCCGGTATCCGCGGACGCCGCCACCACGATGCCGTCAGAATCGAATCCCTACATCTCTGCAGCTCCGGCGCCGGCACCATCTTCCGCCGTCAAAAGTGAGTGGCTTCCTCAGATTTACGGTTCGATTATTTTATGAATTTGAGGAATTTCAAATTTGATAATGATTCTGCGTGGGTTTTTTAAAGTAGTTGTGGAACTTTTGTGATAAGGTTAATGATTGTCAGATAAAATGGACTCGGTGAAAGATGTGCTCGGTAAGTTGGGGAAGAAGGCGGTCGAGGCCACCAAGAAGGCCGAGGATCTCGCTGGGAACATGTGGCAGCACTGTGAGTATTACTTTGAATGCTATGAACTCTATGATCCGTGTTCCTCGTTCATGATTCATTCTGTCTAAGATGCCTTTGAAATTATTTTTGTGCTCCAAGTAGTTGATGTATCAATTATAGGTGGTGGTTGTGATCCAAATAGTTGTAGCATCAATGCCATTTAGTTTCTTGTGTAGTTTGTGAATTTGCGATGCATGTAACCTTAGTTAGGTACTCACGTATGCATCCTGTGTACTTAGGCTATGCCTTATTTTCTTATGAAGAAAAATTCTTGATTACCTATCAAAAAAATAAATAAATAAAGTTTGTGATGCATGTAACGAGCTTTTCTTTGATCAGTGAAAACCGGACCTAGTTTTGCTGACGCTGCTGTCGGAAGAATTGCTCAAAGTACAAAAGTCCTGGCAGAAGGTGGTTATGAGAAGATTTTTCGACATAATTTTGAGACCGCTCCAGAGGAGAAGCTTCTAAAGACATATGCATGCTATCTATCCACATCTGCTGGACCAGTAATGGGAGTTCTGTATATGTCCACAGCAAAACTTGCATTTTGTAGCGATAATCCACTCTCTTACGAAGCTGGTGAACAGACTCAGTGGAGCTATTATAAGGTATACTGTTCTTTATGCTTGTCAGATTTTTGATTAATTGCAACCTTAAGAGCTAATAACATCATCCTATCATTTTTTTTTTTAAATGACTATATGATTTTTATATCTTGATTTGTGAATTTTCGTGAACTGCTGTTCTAGGATGTCTATTACCTAGTAGTTTATATACACGAACGCCCTCTTTTTATTTTTTATTGCTTGATAATTGATGGAATTTGAGTGGAACCTTTCAAGTTCTCAAGTTTTTAAACGGTGCTTTGCCCATTTAAATTACCAAATTGCTGGATTGATGGTTATTGTTCTGGTTGATGTTCAACATGCAATACTAGACTTCGAGCATTCTCCATAGTGGTTCTTTTCGCCCCCTTTGCCCATTCTCTTGCTTGCGTTATAACATGTGGTGGTTCTTGAAAACTGGAGATAGTTATTATACTGCTGTGTAACCTGAATCCATTGAAGAAAAGATGTTATTGTTCTGTCATGTCTCCTCCTGAGCTGTGAGGGAGTTAAGTTTTTTAGCAATAATAGAGTTCAAAAGAAAGAGGTAATCCACTTTCTAATTGAAAGTTGTGAATGATTGGAGAATTATTATTATTTTTTATTGGCACCGGGTGTCCAGGAGAGTTATGAATAGAGTTGTTGATTGTAGAAAGTTATGAATGACTCAAGATTTGAGTTTATATTGATGTCAGTGAGATTACTTTTTTTCATAATTAATAAGAATTTTATTACCAAGAATAGGTACAGCCCAAGTACAGGAAGTATATAAAGGAAATACCTACTGCACACTAGAAAGCAGGAAACTACGACAGAAACAATCTTTAAAGATTACTTATATATAAAAAAAAATATCTTTAGAGGTATATTCTTGTTTAGAGGAACGAATGGAGGTAAGTGTCCCCCCTAAGTTTTTCCAGAAATATATATTTTTTAAAAAGAACGGGATCAATTTTATTAAAGAGAAAAGGGATGTTATCCCTGTATGCAGGAAGTATATATGAACTTACTCAACAGCAGAAAAAGGGGGGGTGGGAGGATTTATAAGTGGGGACAGTAGAAGGCTCAAAGGCTTCTTGAAAATGCTAAAGAATGACATGCCTGTCATAGATGCAAAAAAGTGATCCTGCAACACTGTAAATATGCTGGGATAACAACAAATTTTAACCAAAGAAAAAGAAGAGTGCAAATAGAATAGATATATGTTAGAAAATGAAAAATGCTGCAGAAGACGTACTTTTATTTGTTTTTTATTAGTAAATAAGAATTATATATATAGAATGCTAGGCTAGCTATTTATGTTTAACAATATAAGGAAAAGAATGCGGATATCATCATGAATAAATCCGTACCTCATACACAGCTTGGAATACTTTTTTAAGAGAAAAAAGAAAGATAAGAGCAGGAGGAGATGCATCTGCTTTACCAAATATACGAAGGTTATCCAGGACATTTATGAGACCCGAGATAAGTAATCTTGCTAGAAAATGTTCTCTTGCAACCTGTGTCCAGCAGTAGCTAGTCAATCTGCTGCCTTGGTTGCTTTAATTACTTTTGGTCAATCTGCCCATGATTAGATATAGGACCAAGTTTACAAACTTCACCTACCCTCTCTTAGCAGGCAATCGTGAATGTTTGGTTTGTCTTTGTTTACTAGCTTTTAGTCTTTGATTTTCTCTTCAGTGGATTAAAGATATTGGCGTTCATGCTTCCCTTTTGCACAAATAGGTGGTTATTCCATTACATCAGCTGAGGGCTGTCAATCCTTCAACAAGTAAAGTCAAGGCTGGGGAAAAATACATACAGGTTATCTCTGTTGACAACCATGAATTTTGGTTTATGGGCTTTTTACACTATGATAGTGCCGTGAAAAATCTTCAAGGAGCCTTGCAGCCCAACAGCCTATGATGAACAAGGGCCAAACTTTTGAACATGTCGCAGATGGAACAACTTATTACCAACAAGTTGATGTAGAAAAAAAAAAATTCCTGTCCAGAATATGGGGATGTGTAAGCTAAAATTATGTATTTTTATATGCTACCGGATGTTCGCTGGTGTTGGGACTCATTTATTGTGATCGTAGTTTTGGTGACATATTTGGCGTGATGAAAAGTATAGTCCATTTGATGAGTTAAACTAAAATTATTTAGTTCTTAATTCTGATAAAGGTAACTCTACTGTTCAATATTATTTAAATTCACATCAGATATTCTTCTTTTTTAATTTATATCTTAATGTTTCTTGGTTGATCATTTTCCTTTTGGCCTTTTATTTTCTTCCTAATGAGATGCAATTTGTAATCACCTCGTTCAGTGACATGTTCTAAAAACGGTACTGTCTAAAAATGTTTTGTCTTCCGCCTCCGGCTTCCGCTATGATTTTTTTTCCCAGATAATGACATCAATCTAGTTTGCTGCAGCAATACATACAATACATTTAAAATGATTCACAATCGTACATAGTTTGGGTTGTCTTGGAGTGTGGCAGCTGGGGACAATTCTCGATTGGAGCTACAGTCCAAAAAAGTGTGTCTTGGTGTTTGAGTTTGGTTCTGAAATTACACCTATAGCTTGCTTGTAATCACAATACCGTGTTCCAATTAAATTTCAGATAGCTTGTGAAGTACAAGTTTGAGGTTGGCTTTGTACAAACTGTGGATAAGACAAATATCACCTTACACTTGTGATTATAACTAATGAGATGACTTGATGAACTTTGCGAATTTTGCACACCTCTTAATGCATGAAAAATTAATCGTCACTCATTTTCAAAGAAGGTTGACTCATTCATTAAAAAAAAAAAACCCTGTAGGGGTCCTCCGTCCACAGTGCTCATGGACAATATCTAACGACGTTGATTATTTATCTCTTTCCGAGACGTTGAAAGTATTTAGAACAGAAGATTATTATATATATATATATAAAACCTTATTCTCAAATAATACCTCTTTAGTCATTAACCCAAGTCGAAAATGGGGTGGAAAAAAGGAATTAAATAGAGCAAACATACATGAAAAAATCCTAAACATTTTAAGTTAGGCGTGAATATTAGGTGATATGATGATAAGCTATGACTTTGAGGCCTGTGTTAGATATTAGATACATAGTAAAACCAATCCTGAAGTAGTATTTAAGCTAAGCACGTCTGGATCTTAGTTCTTAGCCAACCTAGGATGAAAATGACTGATTAATTCGGAATTATCTTGAAATAACCTGTAAAATGTTACAATTAGGCAACCATGATAGGTTTGGCATTTCCATATTAGTCCGTCAAATCAAGCTGTCTATTTTCAGTGAAGACGACATTTCTAAATTGCCATGACTCATGTTTTGTTGTGGATACCGTTCAGAATATGTCATCCAAATTCCAAGGCGTTTGATATTCACCACCACCCCCCCCCCAAAAAAAAAAAAACCATGAAAAGCTTGGAAAATGCCCACACCAGCTTGTTGCACCCAGACCTTAAATGCCATAGAGGAAACAAAGTCATTCGGCAGACACTTCACAAGTTTGATGGGGCTAATTTCTATCTAAAAAACAAAAAAGCCCTTTAGTACCGTTATTATGGACCCCAATTCCGTTGAAGTATTAGGCGCCGATAAAAGCCTCAAGTAGAGAGAAAAATATATATATATATATATTTCTCTCAAATTTTTGTTAAAATTTAACTCTTTAAGTATAAGAGAAATAAATATATAAAATAATTTATACAACATTTGTTAATACATATATAGATTTTTAAAATAATATTAAATATTTAATAAATATTATATCATCTACTTCTTAAAACTTGAAGTTTAAATAAGAATTTGCCAAAAAATAAAATAAAATCCAAGACCGAGGCAAAAAATCCTAGCATAAGCCCAAGAAAATAGAGTTCCCCGAGAGGGAAGACAGAGTGCTCTAGTTTCAAAGCTTTATGAGGATCAGCACCAATGTTCTTATCAAAATAGCCGTTTGGACCAATGTTTGTTGTTTGGGAGTGATGTACTAATTGTCTGGGCCCAGCCAGATCTGTAGGGCGACTTGAAAGGTGATAAGCTTCAACTCAGGACTGACCCATATTTCTGTCTGAAATTAAGACACTGCAGTATATCAAGTAGGGATACTACAATGGAAGGAAAAAAAAAAAAAAAGTAACAAGTAGGGACCAAAATTCTAGCTGTCTACATCCAATACATAAACATATGATCTTATATTTCAGGTAAATTAATTTCTTTTACCATACAATTAAGGGGTTTTTTTTCCATATACAATAGGACTTTTTGTAATTTATCTTCACTTATTTTTTAGACCAAAATGATATTTAATTAGCTAGAAGCGAGATATGAACTAAGAGTACTAATGATACAATTGTAACTGTACGTTTTACAATTATTTTACAATCCAGGTTACAATCAGCCAATATATGGAATTAAGCATGCCACTTCATTATAAATAAATTTCAATTTTATAAAATTACCCTTCATTTAATATAGAGTTATAAAATTTCCCATGAAACTAATATGTTTAAAAAACTAACCTGTCATGTAGATCCCAAAAAGATAGGTACAGGCCATGCATGAAGTTGAGATATGTAGAAACTTAATTATAAAGTTACTATAATTTACAGGACGGCCTCGAAAGCTAGAAAAGCACAAGTAGCTAAAATCTGATAAATTTTATTAGAAACAAATCAGAAGAAGAAGATGGCATCATGATCACGTTGCATGCCATGAAAATTAATTAATTAGTTAAATAGGGAAAGTACGTACGTATGTATGAATAGAGGCCGCATGCATCAGATAATGAGGATGCAATTAATGAACGTCGGTGGATTGAGGGGAGGGGAGCCACACATGTAGAAAGTGCAGCAGATCAATAAATAAAGATATATAGCATCAAGGCTAGGCTGAAGCCACAGCCTCATGAGATAGATGGAAGTAGCAACTGTTGAGTTTTCCCGACAAGCTGCTAATTCACAACTTTCGTTTTAGATACACTATTTATATGCATATTGCTACTTGACTTTCTCCAACATCAACCTCTCATTTTGCTGTTTTTCAGTTTCTGTCCACGTACACATGCCTCTCTCTCTCTCTCTCTGCATATCCTTTTCTTAATTATCTAACTGGGACGATTAATTTGACTCCCCTCTCTTTTTTATTAATCTTTTTTATGGAGGGGTCAAGCTAGGTAAGCATATTAGTACTGTTGAAGAAAATTAATTAGCAATGATTTCTTAATTCCTAAATATATATATGTATATATGTATACATGCTGGTCATGGAGGTCCAAATGAATACCCCCACCCTTCTTGAACTGGCTGATGGGGATTGACATTGTTTGGTACCCCTATTGAGAATGGCTGTCGCAGAAAATGATACAGATATAACTATTTTCAAAACCCTTAATTTATACAACGTACAATATTTTTAAAGAAATATTGATACTTTTGTAAAATAATTTATGAAATTATCATCATTTTACAGATATAATGCATCTATATTAAATTATGGTTGTGAGTCTATTATATGTATATATATATTAGTACTCCGCCCAAAATGTATTCGGGGAGAATACCAACGTCCCTAGATGTGACCTTCAATACATAAACAACTTAAGCCAAGTGGGGCTCTTTACATCATTAATTGGAAGAAAAGCTTCTGACGAATATTAATGCAGGGCAGCGGGGTTTTTTTTTCAAACAGCTAGTTAATTTAAAAGTAATAGTATATACAATTATGGAATGTGTAGATATTATATAATTATTTTAAAAAATAATAATATTTTTTATTAAAAAATTAATTAATTTTTTTATATAAATCTCATATTTATTTATCTTTTTAAAAATAATTATGCGGCGTTTACGTATTCACGATTGTAACTATCATTTCTCTTAATTTAATATTTTAACTACGCACACAAAAATATGTGATTCGAAACGAACTGGTGAGATCTATTGAGAATAGTATCGAAGAGAGAATTAATAAAATTGTGAATTTATTAATTTTTTAAAAGTTGTGTTGGTTTTTGTTTGTAATAAATCAAGATGTTTTGATCATGACCAAGATTGTTTTAATGACCAAGAAGTTTGATCATGACCAAGAAGTTTGAATAATTAAAAGTAGGGAAACTTGAAAAACTTTTGATTGCGTTCATGAACGTCGTTTTTAATCAATATCCTAGATAGTGATTTTAATGAGTATATATATCTTCCATATAGATAAGCTATGTTCTTAGAATCTAGAAAGCACGTTAAAAACTATTGTATTATGATTTATTGTTCCTGCGACATCTCATCTAAAATTCAAACTGATCGATGCAAACTTCTGCTGTTAAATTATCGAACTTTTTTTTTATTTTTTCCAAATATGCTTAAAACTTTATGGAAAAAAAAAAACCTAATGCTACATGATCCAATAGGGTTTAAAAGAAAGCATGGGAGAGAGAACGTGAAGAGAGAGGAGGGAAAAGCGCGCACCAACACACACATATATATAAGAAGAAAACTGTTACAGACATAAAGAAATTATACAAACTAACGTGACTTTATGTAATCTATACAACACACGTCTCCACCATGTAATTTGTTATTTTTGTCAATATATTTGAACATATAATACATATTTAAGTATTAAAATAGAAGAAAAATAATAATAAATTACATATTATTTAAGCGGAAGTAAGAGGTGTGTGGTGTAAAATTTTCTTATATATATATATATATTTATTTATATATGTGTATCTGTGTGCGAGGAAAATTTGCAATTAATTGAGGACGAGGTAATGTTAAAACCTAACACACAATAAATATAAAAGAAAGGAATGGTGTAAATGGTGTATCCCCATGTCCATGGCCCAATCCAGTTTACACACTACTGGCATTTCTTATCCACCTTACCCCTCTGCTGGGTACATCTGTCTCCCTCCCGATCGACTTAATCCTTGATTTCGATCTCCAAGCCTCCAGAACGCAAATGGAGGTTGAGGGTAATTAATGTCACACACAGACAGAGAGAGAGAGAGAGAGAGAGAGTGAGAGCTGAAGCGGTGAAGTGGAGAGAAAGGAGGAGTAGACGACAGATGTGAATAGGGACACACAAAAATTGCAGCTTTGCATTGCATGCAACCCACGTTTTGATTCGATTTTTGGAATTCTCTTGATTCATGATCACATTCACGATAACGATGATAACGATCTATTATGATCAAACGGTACAAAAATACAATTCGTGAGTACTGCAATTCTATAATCTTCTGGCATGTTAGATCACTGTAGATTAAGAGGCAACTGACACTCTACCTTGGTGCTGCGCGCAATATTCTGGATCTCCACTACACCAACTCTTAAAGCATGCGCGCATTAGAGATCCAAGTTAGAATTTAACCTGACACAATAAATCATCGACCATCTCCTATGCTGATCGGAACAAGAAAATTAAACTAAGAAAAAACAAAACACTATGTGTATATATAAACTAACAACTCAAAACGAAAATGGGAATTAATAATGATCAGAAAGAACCCTAGCTATTTAGATCTCGAGTGAATTTACAGTACCATTATCAATTCCACACTCTCATGAACGCGGAACCAATATTCTTGAAAATTAGGGTTTCTTTCCCAGAGTGTGCTTATTGTTGTGCATCCATACCTTTAGGACATTCCGTTTGACGCCGGTGTCGGCGCAAAACTGTTCAACCGCTGCTTCATCGTGCTTCTGAATCCTCCACCCCAGGCTCTCCGCAAACGCGAGCATCTTCTCCTTCTGCTCTTGGGTAAACTTGGTCCTAAACCTCTTCTTCGACTCAGAACTCCCACCTCCACCGCCACTGCTACTAGGGTTTGACATGTCCTCTCCTTCCCTGCTGTGACCACCCCCACCGCCACCAGAAGCTGACGGCAACGCCAACGGGTGCCTGTGATGCTGAGAAGGAGTCGTTAAGCGGAGGTGGTACCCCGTCTGTGGAGGTGGCGGTGCCGATCGATAGTAGGGGGAGATTTGGTGATGGTGGTGGTACAACACCGCTTCTGATGAGCCGTTCTTCTCCTTACGATGGAAATTGCGATGGCAGTTACAGGCGGCGCATTTAAGGGCGTCGAGGGTTCCTTCGTCGCCAGCGGCCAGGAACTCACCGCAACCATCTACGGCATGCCCGCCTATGTTCACGGCGTGGTTCTTCAAGCATTCTCTGTACCTGATCGTAGTGTTCCCAGCCCCGGTCCTGATCCCCTCTCCGACGCTGGACCCCATTTTTGGCCTTGCTGAGTTACTGACCGATTCGTACCCGGGCGGTGGAGTTGGAATCTCCATCATATCTTCTTCTTGTTCTTCGTGCTCGTCGAATTCCATTATCTCCTTTTCGTCTCTCTTCCTGATGGTGGTGGGGGAAGATCTATACTTCCTCGGTCACTGAGAAAATCGATCAGCAGTTATCAACGAATATTACCAAAAAAACAACAGGTTTTCTCGATATTAAGACTTGTTAAATTAAAAACAATTAATTTATTTGTCAAAGCTTCTAAGCTTGGAGGAGGAGGAGATAAGAGGGGGACGAGAGTGTGGTCATCAATTTCCTGCAGGGAAGAGGTGTCTTTACTCGCAGAAAGGCTTCTAATACTTTTCATTTGTGAAAATCCATATTTATTAAGCTCTATTTTTTACCCTTCTCCAACCTTCTCTTCTACTTCTTATGTTAAAAAATTGGGTTTACAGTTTATGTCCGGTAAGTTAAACTTCTGCTTCTGCGCACGTAGTTTTCTTCTTCTTTTTTTTTTTTTTTTGTTTTTGTTTTTTTGTTGTGGTAGTGGGAAGCGGGGTTTTTAATTTTTAGGTTTATGATCTTTGGCATTGCATGTAATTGCTCTTTTGGCGTTTTGCAGGTTACGCAATCACTGTTGTCCACTTCTTTTTCCTCTTTTGAGCTGGAAAATTCCATTTTCACTCGCGGTGAGAATCTTTACTTCTCAGTAACAGCAGACAACAAATGAACGAGAGAAAGAGCTACATGCGCATGCGTAGTCAAATTATTAAATGACTCAAGGTGTATTTTCTGGCACAATTTTTCTTGACAGATCATTTTTTTTTAAATCCACATGACGTTCATGTTAATATATGATTAACTTTAAATGTAAATCTCAAATATATATTTGAAAAAGCAGGCGCAAGCACAAAAGTTGCTGCAAAAAGCTAGCTAGCTAGCTCACTCATCGCAAACTTATATATGAAGATAAACACGAACTCATCAGAGGACTTTTTGGGCTCAATCATTTGTTTCATGTCCAAGAACATGATCAAACAGTCACAAATGTCCTCCAATTGCTATACCATATACCACATAGGACAATGCATGGTTACTAACCGACACCTTAATCTACCGCTGCATCTCCCAACCGTTGGATCGCGCAGAATCTGTTGAATTTCCACTATATATGGACCAACAGAAAGCTGCGCTCAATTGCTCAATCGTATCAACCCAAGTAGCATGAACAATGGTACGTAGAGAAGATCACGATGTGAGACCAAAACATCCATTGAAAACCTCAGACCTTAATCAATCGGATTGGTGAATTAATGATCGATCTTTCGGAATATATATATATATATATATGTTCAAGCTTATCCTCTTCGCAATTATCATACCATTTCTAGTTTTGGCCAAGAATCCATATATCGATGATCTTCTCGCTCGCGCGTGTATATATATATATATATATGAGAGTTTTTTTCGATCGTGAATTAAGACTAGAGATCAGTAAATAAGCAGGATCGAGAATTTCGGTGGCCCTTTGAAGCAAGAGCGAGTCTTTACCCATCTGTATTTTGTTTGCCTGAACCCAACTCTACTTAAAATCCAGAAACAGGTCTCAATTTTCGTTGAATTTATTATTCCATATTCCTCGTCGTTTACCTGGTAATTTATTATTACAGCCAATGATCGACTAATCTAGTACTCATGTCCCATGTCAGACGCCAAAATCCAACAAAAAATAAAAATACTCATTATGGAAGTTGTCAATTCTCTTGAATTTGTAGAAGTTTTGACGGATCCATCGACAAATAAATGTTTGAAATATTATTTGAGGATAACTGCTGCATAGTCACCGGCACAAAGAGATTAATCCATAAACTGACGTAAATTTAGGTGATGTGTTAGATTATTTTATATTAAAAATAATTTTATATTTTACCATATTGTATTAATTTGTAAATTTCTTTTTATATATTTTTTTATGATTAAAGTATTTCTCTTATTAAAGTAAACCACATCCATTTGATATTCAACTGTTCGGAAGATTAGATTAAAAAATTAACATTTATAATCTTTAAGAAGAAGAGAAACTGTATTATATATAAGTTTAGATTAAATAAATAAGATTTATAATTTTTAAGAAAAATATAAATGTTTTAACCACAAAAATATTCTATAAAAAAATTCATAAATTAACGTGACTTGTGAGTAAAGTTTTTTTTTTAATTATAAAATAAATCTAACGTATTATATAAAATTATGTTAATTTATAAATTTAATTTTGTGAGATCTATTTATTTATTATATATATCAACTTCTCGAGAAAAAAAAGTTAAGTCCAATAGTACTAGATAGTAATTAAGCCCAGGGACTGGTTTAGTTACACAAATTTAAATCATCTCATCTCATATAATCATTATAATTTTCTTAAATTCTCATATAAAATATTTTAAATAATTTTATTTTTTTAATTTTAAAATAAAATTAATATTAAAATTTTATATTATAATAATATTTTATTTAACTTTTAAAAAAGATCTCATTTAAACTAGTTGTCAATTTATATATGCAAATAGGACTAGCTTTCGAATTTAATATTTTTTTCGAGAATCAAATGGATGGATTTGGTGGTCGAATTTCACTAGGCTTGCCGCCGGTCAATTATTAGAAATCTACAGGTCACGTGGTAGGAGGTGCAGTTGATGACAAAAATGATGAGAGACAGCTGCTTCAATGTCCTGCACAGCAGCCGCAGTAAGTCATGCATAAGAGAAGTATAGACGAAGGACACGGATTTTACATCGGAGAAATCAAGTTGTCGGCACTTACGGTATCGAGCTGACTACGTAGGCGAGTGCCCTCCATCTCCGACATTAAGTAGCCTCTGCCGTCGTCAACTGACTCAACTCCATGTCTCCGTAGTCCATCCATCCAACATGCATGGCTCAATTTACAGCTGCTTTGACTTTCATGTTCCGATACTAATGGATCGATCGCACTCGATTCATTTGTAAATATCGGTCGAATTAAACACATATATAGCTTGTATACAAACCACAAGGAGGCCAGAACTGATCAAATACTTCACCTGAATAGAACTGATCAACCCATTCTATATCTTTATTAAAAGCTAAGATCAAACAGAACATACTTGAATGCAGTACACGACGTTTGAGCCTTGTTTAGAATCTTAGATACAAGAAGTGTTTCATCTTATTTAATCTCATAATTATAATTTTTTAAAATTTTTATATTAAATATAATAAATAACTTAACATTTTTAAATCTTAAAATAATAATTTAATATTAAAATATAATTTTTTAATAATAATTTATTCAACTTCCTTCTTTTTATCTCAAACCATTTTTTCTCGAGTCAAAACCGCAGCTAGTGTTTGCATATATTTTAAAACTCTTTTCGATGTTTCCTAGCTAGCTATATTATATTATGGTGTAAGATGTTGTGATATATTAAGGTGGCAGTAGTAATCCAACACACTTGAAATATTAATTATACTGATCATATATATATATATATATATATATAACAGGGGTTGCACTACGTCCACACGTACAGATCACTGGACGATGAGTCGCAGTGTCATGAGATTCCTGTCTGGAGCTGTGATCAGACCCCATCCCGACCACAACCTAAAAGTCAGGTGGGCCTAGCTCCGGCCTCCTCCTTCTCTCGATCGGGTTAGCTGGCTAGCTACTACGGCTTTCCTCTTCTGACGCCATGGGCATGACCCCACTGTACCTATCGTTACCTCTGTCATTTTCATGTCAGCTGGCGGGAAACTGTCCTAAGAGTGACAAACCAATATTACATCTCTCTCTCTCTCGCCGATGGAGCGTGAGAATGGGAAAGGTGGTGGTCTTAAGGTCATCAGGTGTGATCCCTGTCTGTCTATGCTCTTTTTTGCGTATTCAATTTTCCAGACTATTTCGTTTGCAATTTTGTATTTTTAACAGTTGACTTTTTACTATTTTAGCTCTAGAAAGATAGATTTCTTCTTTTCTTTTTATTTTTATTTTTTCAAATTTTTTTGGTATGCATTGGTGAGGGGAGATGGGGATCAAGCCCAAGAGGAGAGAATTGCGGGGAAAGGGAGACAGGCGTGGCCGTGACAGTACCATAAAAGAAGTCGTCAGAGGGAGGGGGGGACCGAGCTTTTATTTCCATTTCGTTTGCTTTTGGCAGCCTTTTCTCGTTTTAATTGTTTTTCTTTGTTGTAAATATTTCATATTTGCATGGTAGGTTTTTATTTTTGTAAAATTATTCTTTCAATCAAGTTTGCCCATCAATTTGTACACAAATACTAATATATAAGGTATCCATTTAATAAAACGGTGTGAATTAAAGATAGAAATAATTATTATGAAATATAAGCCATTTTCTTAATGATACGCGATTTGGTACGCCATATTGCTTGTACCTAACAAGAAATTTTTTTTTTTAACGGTAATAATATGTATAGTTGTCGATAGTTGTAGAATGTGTAAGTTTTATATAATTACTTTAAAAAAGAATAACATCTATTATTAAAAATTAAATTTTTTTTCATAAAGATCAGTACTCACTTTTTTTAAAAAAAATTGTGCGACGCTGACATATTTAATTACTGTAAATATCATTTTTTTTAACAAGGCATTGCTAGGGGGGGCTTCTCGATAAAAGTCATCCATAGGGTAAATTTGTCTTTAAATATTTTTTAAAATTTCTTAAATAGTTTTTAAAAAAAATTATAAATTTACTAAAAATTACTTAGGCCTCTTTTGGTCACATAATTCAAATGATATGAAATAAGATGTTTTATTAAAAATTGAATAAAATATTATTATAATATTAATTTTGTTTTATAATTTGAAAATGTTGAATTATTTATTATATTTTGTGTGAAAGTTTAAAAAAAATTGTAATAATTATATGAGATGAAATGAAATAAGATAGTTTGGTTTTAATATACAAAGCCTGCCCTTACTTAACTATTAAGTTAAAAAAAATAAAAATTCTCAAGACCCATTCTTGGATATCATTTTCCTTTAAGATACAATTATCATGTTATCCAAAATAATCTTTTATTTTTTCCTTTTCAATTTTACATAATTGCTTGCTCACTATAAGAGAAGTGAGCTTTTGTGACCAAAATTTAGTGACCAAAAGGACTATTTCCTACGGTTTTTGTCGGAAATAGTCATTTTGATCACTAAATTTTGGTCATAAAAGCTCAGTTTTCTTGTAGTGGCTGTTTTAAAATTACCTTATCGATCGGGAGATCAAATAATTTTTTTATAAACAAAAAATGTAAAATATATCTACAATTGCATCCCTCCTAGTCATGTGTCAGTACTCTGTGTGTGTGTGTGTGTGTTTTTTTTTTTTTTTCTTTTCAACAAAGGGTGGTGGAAGTACTCAAAGTTGTATGTTATACCAGTAGGAAAGTCTCTAATGAGAGGAATTATATGTGCTCATGATCTCTTGCCAATAACAAGGCGATATTTATAAGTTGGTAGGTAGGGATTATAAGTACGCATGCATGCATTTACTTGGATAGTATTATGGTAGCAATGGCCCTTAGTTAAAGAGGCCGAGTTGAATCTAAACCAAGGCATCCCATATTCCATGTAATAAAGATATTCAAGCTTGTACGAGACACCCCCGATCGAATATTGTCGGTAGAAACCAAGGTATTGTGAAATATTTCATGTTTCTTATAGACGTTGAAGAATTACTGACACTACTTGCTTTTAACCGAGCAAAACAAAGGTGACGGTATATTTTGTTCGATTTGTAGAAGTCCGTTTCCGAACGGGGGAGCATGTCGTGCCAAAACAAAACAAGAAACCGGGAAAGCCACCGAGACCCAGGCCTTTGGCAATGAATACGGACCACATAAAAAACAAACATGCTCAGCCTGCTTTACTGTCCCACCGAAGTGGTCCAACTTAATAAATCAGGTCATGGCTGTTGACAGCCTTAACCTTTATTGCTCTTTGGGGCTCATCTTTTCATGATGGGGCCAGAGTCAGGGAGAGACCAGACCACCTTTGAGATATCCTTCAAACTAACGGCCTGTGTATATCATCTCTGTCCGTGCTATGGTTATAAATCCAGATCATTCTAATTTGTTTTATTTTATTTTATTTTATCAAATTAGATGGTCCAATATTGTAAAAATGATCTTATAGGGTTCATTCTGTCAGAACAAAAAACCTATACAGACAACATTAAATATTACAAGATTTATAAAATATGTTTATCGATCTTTAGAATTGGACCATATAATTCAGTCAAAGAAGACCTCTATTCGTTACTGTAGCTTACTTTTTCCTTTCATTGAGAATTGGGCCCAGGCCTTGAATGCGGCAACATCCGCGTATTTCTGGGCATGTGTAGACCCAACTCGTTCGTTATCTTTCAAGATCGAGCTTCTACTCTCAGCCCAATATTATGTCACACGGCGTTTAGACCTACAGATCTGTCGAAAATTGCACGAGTTAGGCCCATTTTGTCTATGTGTAATTATCATATCAGATACAATCTAGAGTTTATATTTTCTATATTGACTGTCCGAGGATTGTTGTGAATGACCAGACATTAGAATTCTTCTTCTTCCTTTTTTTTTCACAAAAAGTACATTTCGAGTGATGCTACAGGTACCCAAAAAAGGTACTGAAAAAACTCCCTAATAAACTTCTTTTTTTTATATTCTTAATTTTTTTTAAATTCACACCATCACTTAAAATAATTTACTTAATCACTAAGTAAAAAAAGAAAGCTCCCCAATTCGGGAGCTTTAATATTTCTCATTTCAAATATCAAATTTCAATGTCATTAGTTAACCTGTATGCTTTTCTTGAGAAACTTATCTCATATACCAAGATCCCATTATCCGTCCGACTTATGCCTAATTTGTACAGTTAAACGAAATGAGATTATTTGTGAATAAAATATTTAAGTTAATATGTTTTTTGAGGTTTGGGAAAGGGAGGAAGAAATTTTTGATTAAAAATATTATAAAATTAAAATATTGTTAAAATATAATTTGTCTTAAGATTTGAAAATGTTGAATTATTTTTTATTTATAAATTTAAAAAAATTATAATGATTAGATAAAAAAAATTAAAATTTAAGATTAAAAAATATTTATATTTATTATATTTAGATATGAGGATAAGGTACCAGGAAAGAAAGAGAGAGAATGAGAAGTTGAAAAACAGAAAACTGAAAAGGGAAAGCGGACAAACCAAAACAAAGACAAAAGCTAGAAAAAGATGCCGTTGTCCTGATTTGAAGTACGAGGGCATGTGATAAAAGAAATAATATTTGTCAACCGTTGAGAACCACCCGTTCCCTCACACAAGAACTGCCAACTTACACAAAAGACGGTAAGACATTAATCACTCTGTGCCAACGCATGCAACTTACATAGAGGAAATTAATTACGTGGGACAGTAGTATGGTGACGTGCCCGTATTGTTTGTCACGTGAAAAAAGAAATAATCTGAATCCCTCCAAATAGCTCCTATGCATCCATTTTTTTTCCCGAATACTGTTAAGTAAAACATTGATGTGTTTTGAGAATGATGGTAGGTAAGGTTGAACAAAAATTTAAAAATTTGATTTTGACACCAGTTTTGTTCTGGCTTCGCTCTGACTTTGCTCTGGCTTCAATAATTTGGAGTTGGAGTCGGAGTTTTTATATCATTGGGAATCGGAGTCGGGGGTGGAAGTGTCCTGACTCTGACTCCAATTCTGCCTCCGACTCCGACTTTCAATTCCAACTCTGACTTTATTATGATATTTTGTATATTTTATAAAAATATGTGTTTTCAATATATTAACATCTAATAATAATGTATAAATATTATAATGCATAAAAACATGTAACATTATAATACTAATGTATAATAAGTTAATAACTAAATTATTGATGATATAGATTTTATATAACTATATTTATATAGTTAGTTAAACTCAATAATATATTAGCAGGCCTCGTCATTAATTATTATAAAATAATATATTTATACTAGCATGGATGCATGACCCCTATATTTTACATGTTTTTATAAAAATATATGTATTTTTTATTTGTTAATCATATATATTTAAATATTTTATTATTTGTATAACTATACCTTATAGAAAAATTCTAAACATAAGCCCCTACACCACACATCACACATTTTTTAAAATTTTTTTATTTTTATTTATACCAAATATTTGATATATGGATAATGAGTAGAAAAAATTAATTAGTTTAAAAAGAATAAATCCAAAATGAATTTAAAAAAAATAAAAAAAGTGAGGTGTGTGGTATGTGGGCCTTATGAGTACCAAAACTCTACCTTATATAGTGAGTTAAATGCTAGTTTGAACAAATGTACCTACAATAATACACTTATACTGTAATAACATGTAAAACTAATGTACCTAATATACCATGTAGTAGTAATGTATAGTAATCAATCTATAGACTATAATAACATGTAATACTAATAATGTATTAAGCAATAAGCCACTAATGCATAATAACATATTAATATGTAATACTAATATATAATAACTAATGTATAATAACATTTAATACTATTGTATAACATGTACTAGTAATGTATAATAATCAATGTATAATAACATATAACACTAAGATGTCACATATTAAAGTATAACAATATTTAATATTAATGTATATTGTATAGTAATCAATCTATAAAAACACGTAATACTAATAATGTATAAGCACTAAGCCACTAATGTGTAATAACATATTAACCTATAATAACATGTAATACTAATATATAATAATTAGTATATAATATTATAATAAGAATAACTTAACTAATATATATATATTAAAGTATAATGATATTTAATAGTAATGTATATTGTATAGTAATCCATCTATAATAACATGTAATACTAATATATAATATTATAATAAGAATAACTAAAACATTACTAATTTACTATAAGTTAAATATTATAATATTTAATAATATGTAATAAAAAATACTAAGAATATTTAAACATAACTATAATAGCATATCATTAGATATGAGTTAAATAGTAATTGCTAATAATCAATATTAAGAATTAAATTTAGTAATAAAAAAGATTATCAAAACCATAAATAAATAAATTTATGATTAAAATAAAGATTAAAATTTTATTTAAGGTTTACAAAAAAAAAAAGGGTTTACTTCAAAACGCCATTAGTTGGAGTAGTTTAGATTCATTCCAGCCTCCCCAACTTGAATCATCACTTCCCAATCCTCATTCCTCAGATTGATAGATTCGACTTGTTTATTGCTTTGACTAACAAGGAACCCTAGCCATCTCTACCGCAGCCCACCACCCACGATCTCAGCCGCAGCCCAGCCCCAACCCGTGGTCTCTTCCATTTCTAGGTACAGCTCAGTGCTCATTTCTATTTTCTCCGATCATCTCTTCTCCTCTCTCTCTCTATTTTCTTGCTGCTGATATATTTTTATTTTTTAATTTTTGTTTTCTGGCGAAAGTGGGCTAGTTCTTGTTCCTTTTTTTTTTTTAAATATGAAAACGACTGCCGGTGATGAGGGCTTGTTTGACTAATTTGAAGATCGTGGATCCAACTTGTGAAATCATAAGTGAATGCCGTGTACGTGTACGTGCATTTTTATTTGACATTTTGGTCATATGGGGTTGAGAAAATCTGCTTTTACTTTCTATTTAATTATTTAATTTATACTCTAACAATGAGTCTGAGTTGATCGAGTATAGCTTGGATCGTCTTGAGCTTGTATTTTGATTGATCCTGCATTTGAGACTCTCCTTGATCACTTGAGCTCGAGTAAGATAAAGAGTTCAAACAGCAACTTTAACTAATCATTTATAAACAGTGCCTGTAACCCAAAATCCTACTCGACTCGATTCAATGGGAATAAAAATCTCATATATTTATATATACATAATATATGTATACATACATAAATTATCATAGATCAATCCAAAATTACTTAAAATCGAGTCTCGCTTACAGTAAAGCAGTGAGGCTAAGGAGTAAGGAATAGAGAAGGTTATGATCATAAAAATATGTATGAAAAAACTTGTTTCTTATGGCCATTTGAAACTGGGAGAATTCCTTTCTTAATGGATCGTAGCCCACCTTTTATGGGCATGAGCTCACTTTGGGGCCTAGATTTACATAAGTACGTAATCTAATTTAAAATCCTAAATTTTAAAATTTGAATTTACTTTCTTGTTTAGTTTGTAATTAGTATACCCTACGCTTTTTACACTAATTTTGGCATTTTTAACCCCAAATCTCTTCTACTTGTAAGTAAATTGTTTTCTTCGTAGACTATCTTTTTTTTTTACATATCTACTTAATAGTTAATAACTTGAACTAGTTTGCTGGTTTTACTTCATGAATTTATCTTCTTTTTGTTTATCTTGTTTGTTGTGTTCTATAGTTCTAGTTATTAAATCATGGATATGGAAGGCACAAACACTCTTACATCCACATATGTATCTTGATTATGGTATCTTATTTCAATTTTACTTTCTTTATTTTTATAAATTTATATGGTATCTTATTTCCTTACTAATTTTGTTCCTTTTTTTTTCAGGCACAAGTTGGAAAATGACATTTGTTGTAATTTGTATTGGTTCTATTATTGCAAGTTGTAAGTTGTAACTTATTGATAGAATTAAAACTTGTTGATGGATAATAGGGCTGAGCACCGACGCAATCGGAGTCGGTATCTGGGTCCTCCGACTCCGACTCCGACTTTGTCGGAGGCCGAGTCCGACCTCCGACTCCGGCTCCGAAGGCTATATGCTTCGCTCCGGCTCCGACTCCGACTTGTCGGAGCGGAGTCGGGACGGAGTCGGTAAGACCGTGGGAGGGCAGTGGGCACCGTGCGATGACCCAGATCTGCGACGGCGTGGGGACCCAGATTTGCAGACAGATGCGTCGTATCACATAGCCAGTAGCCCATCAGTGACAACGTTCATGCAAAACTCGTCTGGAAGAAGAAACTAAGGTCTCGGTCTCCTCGTCGTCCCTCTCGTCACGACCTTCACTGCTGAACAGTCCACTATCAGCTGAAGAGGTGCTGATGCGGAATTTCTGCGCCGTTTTCTTCTTTTTGACCCGTCGTTTCTTCTTTTCCACCGTGGGAGGAGCTGGCTGTGGCCGTGCCGGTGTCCGGACAACAGACAAAACCTCCTCGTCGGAATCTCCGGAGACCGAGGAGTTGTAGATTTTACGGCGTGGGCTCTCATCGTATACCTTGGCGACCACGTGCCATTTCTCTTCTTTTTCCCACTGGAACTCTGGCGAATCGGTGCGGTCATCATGATCAAAAAGAGTGGGTCTAGATCTGAAACCACAGCCGACGGATATGAAAGCGGATGACACGTGGCGCTTAAGGGAAGAGTGATGCGTTTTGGAGGGTTGGAGTACTGGGGCAGTGGCTGGGAAACGTAGGTTAACAAGTTTAGCATTGACCGGAGATGGTCGGAAGAAGGGACGGACAGGATCAGCTTGGAGATTGGACTAAATTAGTAACTTATAGTAACTTATATAGTAATTTATAGTAAATTAGTAATGTAAATTAACTAAATAAGGTATAGTAACTTATATAGTAACTATATTATTATATAGTAACTTATAGTAAATTAGTAATGTCAATTAACTAAATAAGGTATAGTAACTTATATAGTAACTATATTATTATCTAGTAACTTATAGTAAATTAGTAATGTCAATTAACTATATAAGGTATAGTTATATAAAACATATAAATATATATGATTAATGCATAAAAAATACATATTATAGTAACTATATACTATATAAGCCCTTAATATATATAGTATATATATAACTATATATTATATATTGACTTATAGTAAACTAGTAATGTAAAATATAAAATAAGCTATAGTAACTTATATAGTAACTTATAGTAACTTAGTAATGTAAATTAACTATATAAGGTATAGTAACTTATAGTAAATTAGTAAGGTAAATTAAGGCACTAGGTATGGTAACTTATATAGTAACTATATTAACTTATAATAACTTATAGTAAATTAGTAATGTAAATTAACTATATAAGGTATAGTAATTAGTAACTTATAGTGTAACTAATAACTATATTAACTTATAGTAACTTATAGTAAATTAGTAACGTAAATTAACTTATATTAACTATATTAACTTATATTATTCATTATAATGTTTATACATTATTATTTATTATATCTTAATATAATGATAACACATATTTTTATAAAATATGCACAATATCGGAGTCGGATGGGAAGTCGGAGTCGGTGTGTCGGAGTCGGATCGGAGCGGAGTCGGAGTCGGGACACCTCCGACTCCGACTTCCAGGGGAAAAAAAACTCCGACTCCGATTCGTCAGAGTCGGAGCGGAGTCGGAGTCGGATTTTCAGATTTCTACTTAGCCCTAATGGATAATGAGACATGAGTTGGTTGGATAATTTGGGAGGATAGATGATGAAATTTGGATGGGTTAGATGATGGGTGTTTTTGGCTTTGTGTTATTTTGTTTGTTGTTGTTGTTGAAATGACAAAAGCATGTGAATACTAAATTTGGTTGTTTTTTTTAACTTGTAATTTTGGTTACGTATTTTTAATTTGTAATTTTGAATGAATGATTTTAGGTTGTAATTTTGGTTATGTATTTTTAATGTATGTATTTAGTTTTTAATTTTGGTTGCACATTTGAATTTAGTTTTATTTTTTATAGTGTGATGGATTTTGAATTTAGTTTTATTTTATAGTGTGATGGATTATGAATTTAGTTTTGTTTTTCTAGTGTGATGGATTTAATATGTGTATCAGGTTCTAAGGAATAAGGATCTTCATTGTGTGATAATTTTTGTTAGATAAATTAGAAATCTCAAATTATTTTTTTAAAAAAATTGATATAGAAGCCCAAATCCAATTAGCGTCCCAAATTGTAAAATTGAAATGTTAACTGGGTTAAAGAAAAAAATCTTAAAAAAAAGCCCAACTCCAATTCTGTTCCGACTCCGCTCCGACAAGTTGGAGTCGGAGCTTGTCGGAGTGGAGTCGGAGCAGAGTCAGTTGCAATCGGAGTTGGAGTCGGAGGTCAGATTCGGTCTCCGACAAAGTAGGAGTCGGAGGACGACAATTCCAACTCCGAATAGTCAGTGCTCAGCCCTAATTGTCGGAAGAAGAATAAATAAAAGGGCATAAGAGAAAGGAAAATATGTTTCATGATTTTATTCCTCATTTTGATCACTCATGTAATTAATTATTTGGTTTAATGATTAAGGAAGTGATTAGTAGTGTATTAATATATATTTTTTTATTTTTTTAAATATTTAAATATATTTAGAAAATAAAAAAATAACCCAAGAAATTACACGAGCAATAAAACATGATGAAATGGTACAACATACGAGACTTTGGTCCAACATATAAACTTTGATACAAGAGCTTGATGGCGATGTCATATGACCCAATGAAAAAGCTAAGTTTGAAAATTCACTCTCGCATATATATATAAAAAAAAACGTATACATTTTATTAAAAAGCAAGTTGGATCGACCTCGACTCGCCTGTAAGACATGACGCCATTTGCAGTGCAGCGACGTCGAGACAACTTACTCTTGCTATTACAACGAAACGATTGAGATAGTTCGTATGGGAGTTGAAAATTCTGATCATCAATTCTTTGGTGCATTTATATTATATGGAAAGTTGAAACCAATGGTTTCTCGAGCATGATGTTTTCGGACTCCTCGTCCAAACCAATCAACAACTTGGACATGTCGATTCCTGTAGAAGTCTGAGGATTATTCCCCCCAAACTCAAACAAAAAGCCTCCATTCTTGATGTACTGTACGAGGCGTGGACTTTGCAAGAAACCCATGGACCTTGATTTGCTCAGCTTCACCACTGGCATTTTCACTGCCATTCCTGGCTTCCTTCTATCCGACACACGTCGATTTGCGGCCAAGTTTGAATCCGACCCCGCTTTTGTTTCGCTGTAATAACCCACCGATTTCGATCTAACCATTCGGTCGGTGACCGAACCGGTAGGTTCACTCCCATAATCTGCACCTGGAACACTGGATACTTTCCTGTTTCGTCTACTTCCGAGTTTCGTAACCTTCACAACCTCTTCAGTACTCCTGTCGTACGTTTCCCACTTCATCGACGATCGAGTGTTGTCGACGCACGTCACTCGTTGCCTCAAGTTTTTCCAGATCGGCGGCGTGTGGACCTTCTTGGCGACGATGTTCAAGCACTCCACAACCTCCGCCATATCCGGACGTTTTTCCGCGCTTGATCGAACGCACCTGGCGGCTAGCACCGCAAGATGTCGGATCACCGCTAGATCAGACGGAGAACTGATCCGGTAGTCACAGATCCCGGAGAAATCGCCGTGCTTAATCAACGGCACGGCCCAGTCAACCACCGATGGCGGACTGTAATTAACATCGATGGCGTGCCTGCCGCTGATGATCTCCAAGAGCAAGATCCCAAAGCTGAACACGTCGCTCTTGGTGCTCAGATCTCCCGGCGCTAGATAGCCAGGGTCGAGGTACCCCAAAGTTCCCGCCGGAGGAGTGCACTTTATCCGCACGTCTTCCACGTGTCCCCTCAGGGCCAATCCGAAATCTCCCAACCTCGCGTTCCTGTTCTCATCGATTAAGACGTTCGAGGACTTTATGTCTCGGTGAATAACCGGAGGATTCGACGAGTGTAGCGCCAGGACCGCTTTTGCTATCTGAACCGCGAACCGCACCCGCCGTGTCCAACCTGGCGGTGATCTGGAGGTCGAGTGCAAAAGATCGTAGAGGGAACCGTTTGGCATGTACTCGACGACAAGCAGTTTCCTGTTGCTGGAGTCAGAACAGAATCCCAACAAGTTCACAAGCCGAGGGTGTTGTACCCTGGAGAGTATCTCAATCTCGTTCTCTGCGGGGCTGGTACAGTTGCAACAATTGGTGCAGTTGCTGTTGTGGTACTGATGATTTTGGAAGCTTGTCGTTGTTGTTGAGGGATTAAGAAGCTTAGTCCTTTTGACGGCAGCGACGAGCTTGCCATCGTCGAGGACGGCTTTATAGACACTCCCATGGCTGCCTTTGCCCAAGAAGCTCTCCGCTGAGAAGCCATCGGTGGCGGCAACTAACTCGGCGTACAAAAACTGTCTGATTTGCACCGCCTTACTGTGTTTGCGAGTTCGGGTTCTTGGTCTGTTCTTGACAGCGGAATAGTAGGAGTCACAGATGGCTATGGCGGACTCAGCATTGCAAGAGAGATAGCCCATGCTTAGTTAATTAGCTGTCTCTGGGCGGATGGCTATTGGGTGTGAAAGTGGGTCTCAGAGAGACGAAAAAAAGAGAGAAACCGATTAGTGAGTAAATAAAGAAAGAGATAGAAAGAGAGGTGGTAAACGTGGTTGTGGTGGGGAGAAGGAGGTGGTGGAAAACGAGAGCGGCAAAAGCCATTACTACAAAGGTTGGTGGAATTGTGGTCGCTAAAGTCGTATCGCTGATTTACAGCTTGGGCAAGATGGGCAAGATGTGAAATCAAAACAATCAAAGCTTTGAAATTGAAAACTTAATGGTTTTTACATGCAAAAGCGTGCAACTTTGGGCAGGAATTCCCCCTGCTTTTTCTCGTCTCTTTCTCGGGTTTGGGTTGGTCTAAAGAGCTGATGGGGTCCATGATGCACAACACACGCTCACATCGTTACTTTCAATTTCTTCTTTATTTGTTATGCCTCAATACTCGCATTTGCGCAAAGATATTTCAGTAGGGAGAATATTATATTATATATTAAATTAGTGGCAATGATTTATGGATTATTAAGGTCACTATGGACTATGGAGGAGTGGCGGCTTTAAAAGCTTTCTGAATAGCTCGACAAAATGTTCCAATTAGGTTTTTTTTTTCATATATTTTAAAATATTTTTTAAAAAAACTCAAAATATTATTAAAAAATTCTTTACTTAATTACTAAATAAAAAAAGTATCAGTAGAAATGTTCGGATTCAAAATTAAGACCCCAAGCATTTCTTGGATCCCAAATATTTCTCTTCTAAATTTTGACTTTGAAGTCATTTGATCAAGAATGATTTGTATAAGTTTTAAATAGACAAATTTTATATAAATTCTTGTAAAAAAATAAATTTCATCTAAAAAACGTAAAAAAAAAAATAATTTATTAGAATTCTAATAAATTTTTTAGAATCTATTTTTTATAATAAAACTTTTTTTTTATTAGAATCTATTTTTTTACAAAGAAATTTATATAAAATTCGTCTATTTGAAACTTATCCCATTACTCATTTTGATCACCACTGATACAGTAACTTGGTCTCTCTCTCTTAAATACAGACAATGGGATCCAGCAAATGGTAACAAGAAGTTGGTCGATTGGATTTCATGTTTTTTCAACTAACCTATGACAATTGAGAGAGTAGATATTGATTCTGGAAGTGGAGTCGTGTGGGGTCCTTGGCAGATATGGAGCACAGCGAATAGCAAGGCTCCATCTGAATTAGTACTCCAGACTGATTCATTCGTATGTATCTGCAATCTGCATCTGCAATAAGCATAGCCTTCCATCATTTCAAATTTTGTAAACAATTCCCTCCTTGTTTTTATTGTAAAGTTTTTTGTATACAATATCTTCGCGCAATACTTTTCTGACTCCTCCTTTTGAAATTTGACTCTGAGATTCGCCCTGCCCCAAGAAATGATTGTCAAATAGTTTTTGGTCTTTAGTTTGAAGGAGATCTCAAAGTTAAGCAATGACCACCAAATAATATGATTATATATACACAAAAAGACATTGTTAATTACATAATTGATTAGCATGAGCCCTCTTTAACATCCATATTTGTCATTGGGCTGTGAATCCAGACTTGTGTCCTTAAACAAACACCCTTTAAGACCCCCCCCCATACTCTTGCAGTCGAGCACGTTCATATTCAAAGAATCAAATGGGTGATCGTGGAGGAGGACACAGAAGAAATAATAACTAAAAAAAATGCTGTAATCCCAGAAATGGATATTAGCATTTGAAAATTCCCTGCAATCACGAGAGAAAGCGCAGTATGACCAGAATTATTTATAAACTAAAATTGGCTGCCCAATCAAATCAATTAAAAATTCAGCAAGTAGGCCCCATGCCTGCAGAAATTAACGGTGGTTTAACCCTTCACAAGTACAAAACAAAATACTGTCACATCACTTTTGTGGATGTGTCCAACTTAATTGGTTGAAGTTGTTAGTTTGGCCTTCTATTTTATACCTACCTAACCTGCCCTACCTGCGTACAACTCTCTGTTGTGAATGGGATTAAAGATTTCTACCATACTCGTTCTTCTTGGAATCAAAATTAAAAATTTTATTTTATTTTATCTTAATTTATTATTATAATTTTTATAAATTTTTATATAAAATATAATAAATAATTTAAAATTTCTAAATCTCAATACAAAATTAATATTAAAAAATTATATTATAATAATATTTTATTTATTACTATTTAAAACATCTCGTCTCATCTCATCTGTGTAACCAAACGGGACTTAAAGTGTTTTTTTTAATTTATAGTGATTCAATATTGCTGTATTTGATATTGAGAATAGTATAATTGAGTCACAAACTGTATATTTCTCTTTAAAATAGACAAAAATATCTACATCACAAAATTACAGAGGTGGGTAACCTCGGTTTCAAAATATAAATAATAGTGAAAGGCATATGTGAAAATTAAGAATGTTTTTATGCCAAAAAATTGGAAACTTAGGTTTAAGTTCTGTAATTAAAAAAATAACAATTTTTCTAAATTTAATGAAAGTAATATTTATGGTGACGAGTGATCAGTCTATTCAGAAATTTATACAGGATGTAATATTAATTAATTACAACTCACAATCATCAAGTACTAATGCTCCTAATGAAGATTTGTTTTGGGCTTATTTGATTAGAAAATCTATTTATCATACTTTATTTTTTTAAAAAAACAATTGACGTATAGTTGATATAAAAATATTGATGTTTTAATTATTTTAAAATTATAATAATCTTGCTACAAGTGATGTCCTAACACATGCGTAATAAAATTTTTATTTTATTAATTAATGCCAGGCCCCTTTTGAATTCAACAGCACTGAAACGATATGACCTTGGATGCCAAGTGGATGCGGCCCATTGAGCTAGCCCTCGTTCGTTGTGTCCCCGCAAGTTATAGCTGAGTTGAAAACTTATATATAAAAGTTAAAAATTAAATAAAATATTATTAAAATTTAAAAAAATTATTTATTTATTATATCATATATAAAAATTTTAAAAAATTGTAATAAATGAAATAAGAAGCGATGATAATTCAATCCGATGTGTTTTTCTTCTTTTTCACTTTTGATATCCATCATTTTTTTTTTCTTTTTAACCTTTGTACATATTTCGCCTCGGTTTTCCAAAACCCAAAAGCATAAAACTTTAAGCAAAAAGAAGAGAGTGCTATTGGAAAATTATTTTCAAGTTTCATTTACAACAATCAAATCTGTTTCTATCATTATTTCTCAGTACCAAATTATAAGTTGAAAGATTAGGGACATTATTTTCGCTAATCAATTTGCACAAAAAGATAAAAGGGAAATACTTTAAACATAAAAAGAGATTATAAAAAAATAAACTCATTATTGATGTGACTTGATGTAATATATCATATTGTAAAATTATTTTTATTATAAAGTACATCTTATGAGTTTATTTTTTATGAAATCACTTCAATTTATAAATTTATTTTTATGTAATCACTTTATATAAGATGAATTAGTCATTCACATGGAATCAGCGAGACGAAAATGATTTTTCTATTCAGGTCTGGGTCTGCAACTGCAAACCACGACAAATTGGTCTTAAAAGGGCTTTTTTAAAAAGCATAAAAATTGAATGACATTAACTTTTGTGTTTCAGATTTTCCTCCTTGTTCAATGGGATGATGCTGCTTGAGCTGTTGCTTTCTCTATTCTTTAGGATGGTGAACTGAAGTTTACATAATGATGGTGGGCAGTGGGCTCTACTAGCATCAAGTGGTATTTGCATGTAGAACTTCATTGTCAAGATCAAATTCTTGATGTTAAAAGAAAGAGCATATAATATGGTATAATATATGTTTATCATGTTGCTCAATCTGGTATTTTATTTACTTTAATCTTGCATATCTTATAAGTAGAGATAAACGAGATTTTAATCTCTAAAGTCTGAATTTTATGAATTAAAATGAAATAAATATATAAAGTGAGTCTGTAATATTTATTGAACATTTAATTTAATAATACCATAGAACTTCATTAAAGTATAAGACTTATTTTATATATCTATCTATTTCTAAATACAATACTGAAAATACGAATCCGAACTTAAAAAGGCAACTAAAAGAAAACAACACAAAAGGGCCCAAAGGCTGACTAGGCCTGCATGATAAGCTTGCCTAGCCTAGTAGCTCATTTCAAATGCCCAAACGTTGTCAATTGTAGTGTCTAGGCTTTAAAGACTGCAACTTGAAAGTTAGGCCTTTAATCGATCGGATACAATATACCCAGATCTCACTTCCCAACTTCAAAACGGGGAGGAAATGAAAAATATTTATCTTAAATATTATTTTAATTAATATATTACACTTTAAATAGTTTTTTTATATCAATCATTTAAATTAGGATACACTCAAAACGCGTCATATTATTGAAAATAACAAAATATATAAGAAAGAATAATATTGCTTAATATATAAATATATATAACACAAATTCGATTGTTTTAATTAGAGTATATATATATTCTTAACAAATCTTTATAATAGGTAGGAATGTTAGGTTAAAAAAAAAAAAAAAAAGGATCGATCTTTGCAATTACGGAGACCTCTATCTTTTTTTCTCCTTTTCACTAATGATTTTTCAACATATATTGGAACACATATGGTAGCAATGTTGAAAAACTTGAAGAGAAAAGTGGCACGTATGTGGGGTCCAAGCATTAATGAGAATTTCCAATTCGTCTATGATTTCACAAAACCTCATACTCGACAGTGCGTGTGGACCTATATATATATATATATATATATTAGGATGGCGGACACTGCATGCGGAGAAACTGTTAAGTATGCGCAAAGTATATCGCCTTTCTCTAGCTATTTTAGGAGTGGCAGGCTGGCCAGGTGTTACTTCAACTTTTCGAATGCCTCATCACACTCTTCATTATAGGAATGTATCTTGCGTAATACTCAAAAAAAGGGGAGACACTTGTCTGTCGACCTGGATACGAAACTACTTAGGGCAACTACCCTGCCCACCAACCGCTGAATTTCATTCAATTTATTGGCGACTTCATGTTGAGTATGGCTTATATTTTCTCTGGAGAGACCTCAATTCCTCTTTCAGATACGATAAATCCAAAGAACTTTCCTGACTTAACTCCAAAAGCACATTTTGCAGGATTCAGTCTCATTCTATAACGACGTAAGATCCCAAACACCACTCATAGGTCGTCAAGGTACTTAGCGGGTTCCTTATCCTTTACTAACAAGTCGTCTACATACACCTCCATAGACTTCCCAATCTACTCTTTGAACATGCGATTAACCAACCTTTGGTAGGTTGTTCCTGCATTCTTCATTCCGAACGACATAACCTGATAGCAATACAGCCCCCGATCCATTATGAGCAAGGTTTTCTCCTCACCTGCTGCATGCATTGGTATTTGGTTGTAACCTGAATAGGCGTCCATGAAGCTCAGTATACGGTGTCATGCTGTTGCATCCATGATAAATCAATGCGTGGTAAAGGAAAACTATCATTTGGGCAAGTTTTATTTAGGTCGGTGAAGTCCACACACATTCTCCACTTCTCATTTGCCTTTTTTACCAAGACAACATTAAATAACCACTCTGGATAATGAGCTTCCTTGATGAACCCAACAACGAGTAGTCTTTTTACTTCCTCTTTAATGGCAGCATACTTATATGCAATACGACCTTATTTTCTAGCAAACTATCTTGTGGGTGGGATCCACGCACGAGCGGTATTCGATGATGTTGTTATCTATGTCAGGTATGTCTTCGTGACTCCATGCAAACGCATCCATGTGCTCTATTAACAGCTGCTTCAGGGCTTCTCTGTCCTCCGGTGGGACTTGGGTCCCAATACGCATGGTAGTTCCGGGATGGTCTGGATATAATGTCACACGTTCCAATAGTTTGTTGGCCTCAACATCCTTTTCTAAAGCCATTGTCAAAGACGGTGGAAGGGGCGGTGTGATATCCGCTCCTTCTTCCTTCTTCTTTACATACGTGCCTCAATCTACGTGTTGGACTTCGGTCAACATGTCGAGCCCGTTCCACGTGTTGAGTTTCGGTCTACGTGCCGAGCTTCGATCTGCGTGCTGAGCCTTATTCTTAGTGCTGTACCTTGATGGCGTGTTCCGAAAGTTATCAACTGGGTTTCAAAGTAAGATAGATATTTTAAAGGTTACTAATATGTTAAATATCATGGAAATATCTATAGGAGATATTTCCAGTGTTATTAGATAAGCTTATTTTTTAAAGTAGCACAATTATAATATTTTAATGAGCTCTGAAAATATTATAATTGTGGATAAGTGCTTAGATTAATATTTTAGTTGTTTTACAATATTAAGAGATTTAACTTTACGTTGAAAACTCTTATTTAAATTAAATGGTTTTATCCTCTTTGAGTAATTAAAGATATTTTATCATTCTAAGTAATGATGAAGAAATATTATTTTATAAACTTTAGTTTATAAAATAATATTCTATTTTAATTCCTCTCAGTGTTCTATTTGAGTGTTTTAGAAATTTAAATGATTTTATGCACTTTGATTAATTAATGATACTTTATCATTTTATATAATGATATCATTTTATATAATTATATAATATTCTATCTTAATTCCTCTTAGTGTTGTATTTAAGTGTTTTATTAATTTAAAAGGTTTTACCATCTCTGAGTGATTTAACGATACTTTATCATTTTATATAATGATGAAGAAATATTATTTTACGAAATATTATTTTATAAACCTTAGTTTGTAAAATAATATTCTATCTTAATTCCTCTCAGTGTTGTAATTAAGTGTTTTATTAATTTAAATGATTTTATCCTCTCTGATTAATTAACGGTACTTTATTATTTTAAATAATGATGAGGAAATATTATTTTATAAACTTTAGTTTATAAAATAATATTCTACCTTAATTCCTCGTAGTGTTTTATTTTAAATAAAACACTTACGCGTTTTCAAATCATTGTTTAAACTCATCGTTGGATCGTTTGAGGATCCCAAAGCATAGGATTGAAGTTAAATACCCAAGACTCTCTCTTTTCCTCCTCACTTTTTCTCTTTTTCCTTTTCTTCTTCTCTCTCCTCTCTTTCTTCTCCATGCCCGACGTGCATGTTGTTGTTCCTCCATGTCCGTTCGGTTGAAGCTCCAGTCGGCGCCACCTCCGGCCGCCGTGCCTCACCTCCCATACCGGCGTGATCTCCTCCCTCCGGCGAACACTACCTCACCGGTGGTGAGCTACACTGGCCACCGAGTCTCTCTCTTTCTCCCTCCAAAGAAATGGGTCTTAATGCTTTTTCCTCCTCTTTGGACCACCATACACGGCCGAAACGGCCACCAAGCACCACCATTGGAACCACCATGTCAAGGGCTTCCTCCCCATGTCCTTCTTTCTCCCTAACTCTCTCTCTTTCTCATATGGGTTTCTCTAGCCTTAGTTTCGGTTGCACCACCGTGCACTACCGTACACGGCCACCCATGGTGTTTCACCATCACCATCTTGTTCCTCTCATCACCATGAACTTCTCCAAGAAATTTCATGGCCAACGGAGCTATGTGTAGCTCTCACTCTCCCTCACTCTCCAAGGCCGAAACTAGCTTCAAACAGCCGATCCGCCGCCGTGAGCCACCGTATGGCCACCACCTCGCCACCACAGCTCCATCACATGTTCATCTACCTTTCCCTAGCTTGCCATGAAGTTCTATGGCTTTCATCCACCTCAAGCAAACACCCGCCATTCAGATTCACTGTTCACGGCATGATGCTGCCGTGCTCCGCCACCTTTGACCACCACGAGGCCACCGTGAGTCTTCCGAGGCCACCGTGAGTCTTCCAAGGCCACGCCTAGCTATTCCCAAGCCCAAACTACCACTTTATGTGGTGGACAGCCACCGTACGCGGTGTTACCGCCACGTACGCTCCTGTGACGCATGTTCGTGACGAGCAGCGAGCGACGCACGGGTTATCCCATCGATGGTATAACCCTCTATCCTTAGTTTTTTACGTTTAAAGTAGTTAGTTGGTTGGTTTGTAGACTGTGTAGTTAGTATTTATGGAGTTCGCTGCGTAGTTGTGAAGTGAAGTGTTGGGCTTGATTGTATAGTTTTGTGGACTGTGCTGTGAATTATGGGCGTGAGATGGATGCCGTAGTTGTGATACGGCGTGTAGTGCGAAGAGAGTACGCGTGGAACGTACTCTGTGTATTGCAGCGACGCGTTGTGTGACATGCGCTGTAATGATGTGTGGCGTAGAAGGAAGGGAGTTCGCGTGGAGTGTACTCCATGTTGTATAGCGATGCACCGTGTGATGTGCATCGTGATGATGAGTGTTGTAGCGAAGAGAGTACGCGTGGCGCGTACTCCATGTCGCGTAGCGATGCACCGTGAGACGTGTATCGTAGCGATGTGTGTTGTAGTGTGGATGGAAGAGTGTTCACATGAGTGTACTCTATACTAGGTCGTAGTACACTGTATGACGTATCACGAAGGGTTAGATGATGTAGCAGAGAAGTGTGGAGTGTATAGTGCAACGTCGGGAAACTGTGTAATAGTGTCCCGAAGCAATGGTGATGTGGCTGTAGTCCAAGGTAACGAATGTTGCATTGAGGCTGACTTGTGGCTGAAGGTATGTATGAAGCGGTGGAAAAAGGTATCAGAGAGTGCCGCGGAAGCATGATGGGCATCGTTCTATTAATTGGGAATATGCCCTGAGCTGCATAATGTAACAGAGGTGCATTTGTATATGCAGTCCTCTTGTTAAGTGGCAGGAACTGTGTAACAGTATCCCGAAGCAGTGGTGATATGGCTTATAGTTCGTGGTGACGGGTGTCACCTTGTAGTTGACTATGGCTAAGAGTATATGGAAGTGGTGAAAAGGTATTAGAGAGTGCAGCAGAAGCACGATGGGCCCCGTATGGTAACTTGAGAATCTGTCTTGAACTGCATAATGTGACAGAGGCACATTTGAGGATGAAGTCTTCTTGTCAAATGGCGGGAATTGTGTAACAGTGTCCCGAAGTAGTAGTGATGTGGCCTGTAGTCCAAGGTAACAGGTATTGCCTTGAGACTGACTTGTAACTGAGAGTATAAGGAAGTGATGGAGAAGTATCAGAGCGTGCAGCGGAAGCATGATGGGTATCATGACGTGACTCGGGATTAGTCTTGAGCTGCGTGACGTGACAGAGGTGCAATTGTGGATGCAATCCTCTCCCTTCAAGTGTTGGGATGAACTTGTGCAGAGTCGGAAGTAGGAAGAATCTTATCAACTGAGTCTTAGCAAGTTGATATTGGAGTATGGAGCATGTTTATACAAGCAGGTGCTCTGTGGAGCTATAAGTTGCTCTTAGGTGATAGAAGGGGAGTAAGATACAAGTGTCTCTGACGAGACACGTGTACCGGACAGGTTTACCATATGTAATGGGTAATCTGTCCTGATCATGGTTACATGGTGTATTAGCCCGAGAGTTGGCTGACTTGATGTAGCCTGAATGGATGGGAAGGAGGATGTAGTATGGGCTAGGATACGTGAAGGTGGTAACGGGTAAATAGTCTAAGGTTGGGACGCATGACTCTGTCGGTCGGAATCATGCGTCAGATTGTGGAAATAGAAGAACGAAACGGAGGTCTTAGTGTCTTAACCCTAAGGTGAATCACAAGGGTTCGCTTTAAGGAATAAGACCCGGAAGGTTTTAGTATAGTAAATGGCATATGAGAGCCCAGGAATGGACGGAGAGTGTTCCAAGTGAGGCGTAGTTCTATGTTTAGAATAGTTACTTATGCATTTAAATAGATGATGATGTAAAGTTATGTGTATGCATGTAGGTTGCCATCTGACAAGCACACGAATGGACTGCATGGAATGAGTATGGCATGAAGTCCAAGTAAGTATTACGTTCATACTCTTCTAGAGTCTTTTATGCACGTAAACGAAGAAGAAGACAATGAAATGCTTTTTAACTAAAGGGGAAAACGAAGAAGAAACGTAAGTTTTCAAGAATAAGTACGTATCGGCCTTTCCTTAGCAGCCCCTCTTTACGCACCCAAAGTATGTACGTGTATGCATGTGAATGGATGCTATAAGTAGTACGTATTGTATGTATTTTCATGAAAAAGAAACGAAACGAAGCCTTAAAAGATGCAAGAACCGTTAAGGAACGTAAGGAAAGAAAAGAAAGAAAACAAAATTTTAAAATAACTGTCTTTCATTTTATCTCGAGGAAAACTTCTTTCAAAATGACTTTTACAAAACGAAAGAGAGGAAAACCTTTTTCTCAAATAAAACTCTCACGAAACGTAAGAAACGAATGAACGTAAGAACAGTAAGAAATGTAAGAACCGTAAAGAAATAACGGACTGTAAAGGAAAGAACGGACTGAAATGGATGATGTATGAAGATACATAAGGGCCACATGGACTGAAAAGGATATGGTACCAAAGGAATGGACTGAACGGGGCAGATTGCAATGCCGGGTAAGTAGTACTGGTAGTGCACCCAGTGCTGCACCCTGACGGAATGGATTCCCAAACCCGCGGCTACGGGCGAATCAGGTCCAAAAGACCGCTAACCCCAGCACACGGGGCGTAACAGTGTACTATGGGCCAAATGAAAGTGAAAAGAAAAGAATATTTGCATGTTAAGGATGAATGCATGTATGAATGGATGAACGGAATGCATGAATGTACGTAAGTAAGAAAAGAGGAATGAATGAATGAACGCATGAATGTATGTAAAAGAAAGAATGCATGAAAATATTCTTTAAGAAATGAAGGCAGCGAGACGTGGGGAACTGTTTTAAAGAAGACAGCACGTTTTAAAAGAAGAAAACCCCCACCTCGCAACGTTTTTAAAAGAAAAGAAAGACGTATGCATGCTATGTACGATATGTATGTACGGAATGATGAATGCATGATTGAAAATCTATGTTATGATATTTTAACTGTATAAAGTAATGCTTACGAGTCATCGACTCATTTTAGTTTTTATGTGTGCCCTCCCAGGCACAAGATGAGCATGACAGGTCAGGACGGACACAGCCCAAGGGGGAAGAGCATGAAGGCCTAGGCAAGATGTTTTTATATGAAAAACTTAAATTATGAAAGTTAATGTTTCCGCTAAGTCTTTTAATAAAGAAAAATGAATTTTATTTATAGTATGGAAGTCTTTTGTATCCTGGCATGAATGGAAAAGAAAAGAAAAATGAATAGTAATTCCCATCGATTTTTATCAAAATCGATATGAGAATGACCCACCATAAGGACGGGCGTTACAGGCGGTGCCAGTGCTTTCTTTTGCTCTACTACGACACAAACTTCATTTCGGCCACTTCTTAATTCTTGTACATAACATTCTCATGCTAGAACGTGTTCATCTTGCGACTCTCCCACCCCGTTATCAGTTGGAAACTTCCTCTTGAGGTGGTATGTGGATGTCACTGCCCTGAGGTGGTTGTGTGCTGGTCTTCCCAATATTGCGTTATAGGAAGATGAGGCTTTCACCACCAAGAAGTCGATCATGGCGGTGATCGTCAGCGCACCAGCCCTGATGGTTACTGGGAGGGTGATAGCTTTAATGGGTTGTATTGTATCTCTAAAGAAACTCTTTAGTGACATTCGGGAGGGCCTTAGTTTATTGGCGTTGATACCCATTTTGGTGAATGCTTCCCAGAATAATATATTTGCATAACTGCTGTTGTCGATTAGTACCTGCATGGTCGTGTAGCTTGCTATCACAAGGGTGACCACCAAAGTATCATCATGTGAATACAACACTACTTCCCAACCCTCCTCCCCAAAGGATATTGTCATCTAGTTACTAAGCTTTTGGTGCTTAGGAGCTCTATCTGTTACATATACCTTTTCATATCTTACCCTCCTTGCATACGCCTTCCTACTAGATGTGGATACGCTTCATCCAGCAAAGCCCCTTACTATTGTCTGAATTTTTCCTATGGGCGTCCTGTTCCTATCACCCTTTGAGGGAGCCCTATCCCTACCGTTTTGGCGAACATCAGCTCGATATTGACGTTGTTTCTCAGGGCTACTACTCCTCCTAGTACCCCGCCTGGATTCCTGGCGCCTTCTAGGTTTTGAGCGTTCTGTAACCATTCATTTCAATTCTCTTGTTACTGCCAGGTCAGTTACTCTTTTCTTCATAGTCTTGGAATCCTCAGTCCAGTGCGACCCTGTCTGGTGGTACTTGCAGTAGCAACTGCCTGTCTTAAGTTGATGTCGTTCCTTACTCTCATTCTATTCTTCCCGTACATTTACATTACTATGCATTAATCTGGGATTGTGGTCTGGTCGCCTTTCTTTCCTCTTTGTTGATTCACACCAGTTTTATGTCAACTTGCATGCTCCTCCGTTCGACCTTGTTGTCTTCCTTTTGAGGATCCACCAGAGCCTGCATTGTATCTTCAGAGTTAACAAAGTCATCCGCCCTATCCATGAACTCACTATTGTTTCATCCTGGTCATATGTTGTTAACCTTTCTTTGTTAAAGCGGGTAAGGTAGGTCTTCAAGTTCTCATTTTCTTTCTACTTTACTATTAGTAGGTAGGCGGTTGAGCTCTGACACCTCCTGCTGGGCATAAACTGGATTAGGAATTGTTTAACCAATTCTTCAAAATTTTTTATTGACCTTGGCTTGAGGGTCTCAAACCATCCTCTCATTGTTTCCCTTAGGGTCAAAGGGAAAGCTCGACATGAAATCTCCCCTAAAAAACCATGGAGCGTAATGTGGGCCTTGAAGTTCTCCAGATGGTCTACTGGATCTTTGGATCCATCATACATGTCTATCTGGGGTACCTTGAATTTTGGCAGGAGTATGATGGCCATAATTTGTTCGCTATATGGCAGGTCAGTTTGGTTTAACGAATATTCCACCGAGGAAGATCTCCTCATCCTCCTTGTCATCTCTTTGTACTTTCTCGCCAGTTCTTTCAATTCATCGTACATCTTTTTCTTCCTCGCCCTTCCTAGGCTTGACTCTGCATTGCACTGAGTCTCTCCCTCACCTTGCTCACTGTGATCGGGTACAACGCCATTGTGACTTGGTATGGTGGTGTCATTAGATTCACCATTTTTCTGCCGCAAATCATCATTTTCTTTCTTCAGGATTTCCATGGCCTGCAACGCCTTCTTTAGTTTTTTCCTCAGTTGCTGCTAGTCATGCTTCCATGGTTGTAGGCAATGTATCCATCTCTAAGTTTGCTTAGAAACGGGTTACAGTCGGCATGTGAGAACCACGTTGGTCTGTAACGAGAGACCAAATTCGAATATCCCACAAACATGTTAAGGATGTGTCCCACCACCACAAATATGTTAAGAAGACTCCGGGTAAACACTTTGATGCTTAAGTCAGTAAGTGTATTACTCAAGTAATTCAGAATTCAAAGATAGAGTCTTTGGGGTTATCTAGTATATATAGATGATTCCTATTGGTTTAGATCAACACTATATGAGATTACCTTCATGTGATGTCTATCATGTGCTGTGTTTATCGACTTAAATCATCTCTAAGTAACCGAAACAATCATGTACGTGCATAAAACTCGCTTCTTCCCAAGTAAGGCGGCGTGTAATGTGTAAATCCCTATTGGGCCTGGGCTCTTCAGTTTAGGCCTGCTTACAGAGGACTTTTATATTGTGCTTAAATACAAAATGTGCCCTCCATACTCATTTTCATCTCCCTTTCTCTATCTTCATTGGTTAACAACCCTTTAGTTTTTTTTAATAATTCTTTATGTTGGTTAGTTATTATTTCAATTCTTGATTTACCTCAAATATCAAGTTTTACTTAGTTTCAATATTCGGTTCTAATTCAACAGTTATTTTTTGATATCTAAAGTTTGGAATATTTTTAAAGAGGTTAGTGATCCAACTGACTGTTAATGGAGATGAGATACACAGATGGAGGAGGGAGAGAGAGATGGAGGAGGGAGAGAGAGATAGAATAAGAAGAAGAAGAGGGAGAGCATCTTTTGCATGCGGGTGCATTTCAACTTCTAAAAGATAGCCGACGTGACTATTTTTATTAGCTGGGTGTGAAACACCCATCTAGCTTGAAGCGTTTCCCTTGTCTTTTCCCATCATACAAGGTAGATAGTAGATACAGACATTCTCCAAGGACACTCCCAACCGGTCGAGTGAGAGTCTTATTTTTATACCCTTCAATCATAAGTGGCCACGTAGATATTTCAGCAAAAAGAATTTTGCACCCACATGCAGGTAATCTCTTTCACTCACCCTCTTCCCCCCACCCAAAAAAAAAACAAAAAAGGTTCTGCTACCCCGTCTATCCCATATCCCCCATATCTCTCCCTCTCTCTCTCTAGAATTATACACACACTCTCTCTCTCGAATGTTGGGGATATCCCCCGTATCTCTCCCTCTCTCTCTAGAATTATACACACACTCTCTCTCTCGAATGTTGGGCTGTAAGATATGCTCTCTGTGCAGTACAAGAAACTATGGCCATCATCAAAACTAATGCACGAAATACAGCCAAATATATTATCAGCGCTTAACTCACAACAGAGAAGCTGTAGCTGTGCTTCGTTTGAAGGGAACTTGTCGTTTTTCTTTGAAGGGCGGGAGAAGAAGAATGCATGGGGGAGAGGGAGGGAGAAGAGGAATTCTACTACGTGCGGGTGCAAATGTTTGGTTCTTGCACCTCCGTCGTGGCCAATTTGTATTGATGGGTGTTAAAAAAGCATCCTCACCCTATCGGCCTTGAGTTTTTCCCTTTTCCAAGACAAGCATATTAACTAGTCAACGCCAAAAAGTCAATGTTTTTAAGTTTGTGGAAAAACTTCACGCGGCATCCAACAAATTCCAGCCGTCGGAAGGGGAATATATGGACCACCTCGAACTACACCTCTTAGAGCATTTTCCGCATATGTACATTTTTTTCTATAATTTGATAAAAATTTTAGAGATTTCATTAAAATTACCTCTGCATTCGGATCTCTATTTTAGGGAAAGTATTATTGGATGTACAGTAGTTTCCTATATCCCAAAATGATTTATTATCATTATTTTATTATAATCATTTACACTTTCTATCATATTTATATGCTTACAATCATTTACACTTTTTATTATACTCATATTTGTTATAGATTTAAATAATAATTTTAAAAATAATTTAAGTAATTACGAAAATTTTAAAAATATTATCATACCTAAAAAAAAATAATTAAAATTTTTGTTTAAAATATTCACTGGAGTAATATTCAAAACATAAGAAAAAATATTGAGTAGTTAAATTTGTAAATAAAAGTGAGAGAAAAATGTAATAAAGAAATAATAGAAAAATATTATTTTAATAAAATAGAGAAATGATAAAGAATGAGATATAAGAGATTTTTAAAAGATGAATAAAATTTTTAAAAAAAATTTAAAGAATATCATTTTTAATTAAATTGTAAAATTTTTTTATAGAGAATTCAAGAATGTTCTTAAATGCTAAAGCACCAAACGTGTTGACTATAAAGTGTGCACGTGGCAACCATCCCATGCCACAAGATTCCTACAAACTCCGTAGCCCCTCTCTATGAATACTGAGACGGAGTCGTCGTCCTCCCTCACTAACTAGAGTTATCCTCCTCGCTCTAAAAGAAGAGTCTAGAATAGAGCAAGAAAGAAAGAACAGGGGCGACCTGAGCTTTCTTACCTCGAAAACGACACAGCAATGGCAAAGAGACTTGACATCGTTTTTCTTGCAGTAATAGCTGTTGCAGCTTTTCTACAAAGCTCTGTGGCACAGACTTCCCATACGGTGGGTGATGCCTTGGGCTGGACCATTCCTCCTCATGGCCCCACATATTACAGCAACTGGGCTGCCGGCAAGACCTTCGCCGTTGGCGACTTCCTTGGTATAACAACCAAACTTTTCAAACGAATCATATCCATATATACATATGACCGAATAAATTAAGGTTCTGGGTTTTGAATTTGAATTTGATTTCTTTGATCTTTTGCAGTCTTTAACTATACAACCGGCAACCACGATGTAGCTAGAGTGACAAAGGCAAATTTTGATGCCTGCAATGGCTCTAGTCCCATTTCCCTTAAAACGCGCGGTCCCACGAATAAGACTCTCAGCACGGTTGGGGAGCATTACTACATCTGCACCTTTTCTACTCATTGCAGCTTTGGTCAGAAGTTGGCAATTAATGTCTCTGCAGCTACTTCTCCGGCTCCTCAACCCAGCACCACCTCTCCTCCATCTGAGCGGCCTGTTCTATTTTGTGTTATTCCATCAACAACACAATTCCCAGAATTTTGAAACTTTCTTCCCATTTGTTAGTTGAATTAGTATAATGCTTAATTATTGACAAATTCTCCCGTTCATACCTCCTCACTTCTCAGTTCTCCCGTGTCCTCACGTGCTGCTGATGTATTTTAAGAGAAATAATATACGCAGTTGTAAATATGTAAGTGACATGTGTCTAGTTGATATAAATTAAAAGAAATAAAATTTTACAAGAATGTCAATTTTATTTTTTTAACATTTTAAATTATTATTACAATTTTATGTGCAATTCATATTATACCTAAATAAATTATGTGCTTAAGATTGTGTTTGAATATTGAGTTGAGTTAAATTGAGATATAAATTAAAAATTAAATAAAATATTATCTTTTAATATTATTATTATTTTAAAATTTTAAAAAATTAAATTATTTATTATATTTTATATTAAAATTTTTAAAAAATATAATAATTAAATAAAATAAATTAAAAAAAGTTTACAAATCAAATTGACCCTTAAGACAACAAATACATGACAATGTATTTTTTCTCTCACAGGCCCCACAGCCGTTCCCGCCCCTTTTCTTTTTCTCTCTTTCCCTCATCCATTTTCTTTTTTCCCAAGGTCCCACTCCTTTTTCGTTTTCTCACATTTCTTTTCTTCTCCCCCCTGTTCCACCTTCCCGTAATTTCCCCCCCCCCCCCTCCTCTCAAATTCTCTCGAAACTTCTCCCCCCTCTCTCTCTCTCTCTCTCTCTCAATCAATCTCTGTATGTCTCTACCCCTTCAAACTAGGCCTGTACAGTAGCCCATCCAAAGTGAATTTGGGCCCGGACTGGCCCGACCCGACCCTGAAGGAAAGACCATGGTAGCTCAATTCGATCCGGTCCATAAATTTCGGATCGGGTCAAACCTTTTCCTTTCAATCCTTCACCGTTTGTGGACGCAACAGACCCAAAAACCCCTTTGATCTTACTGCTGCTTTCGTTCTTTCTCGCTAGCTATCTTTTCAGTCTTCATAGCTTTCTTTGATATCAATATCCAGTAAAACACCTAAGGCATCACAATCAGAAAAAGAAAACAAAAACAAAAAAAGAAAAAAAAGAAGGTAAAACATAGCTTCAGAGTAAAAAAAAAAAAAAAAAAAAAAAAAAATTCTGATCTTGCTGCTACTTTCGTTCTTTCTCGCTAGCTATATTTTCAGTCTTCATAGCTTTCTTTGATATCAACATCCAGTAAAACACCTAAGGCACCACAATCAGAAAAAGAAAACAAGAACCAAAAATAAAAAAAATAAAAAAAGAAGGTAAAACAGAGATTCAGAGTAAAAAAAAAATTCTGATCTTGCTACTGCTTCCGTTCTTTCTCGCTTGCTATCATTTCAATCTTCATAGCTTTCTTTAATATCAATATCCAATAAAACACCTAAGGCACCACAATCAGAAAAAGAAAACAAGAACCACAAATAAAAAATTAAAAAAGAAGGTAAAACAGAGGTTCAGAGTTAAAAAAAAAAAAAAATCTAATCTTGCTGCTACTTTCGTTCTTTCTCGCTTGCTATCTTTTCAGTCTTCATAGCTTTCTTTAATATTAATATCCAGTAAAACACCTAAGGCACCACAATCAGAAAAAGAAAACAAGAATCAAAAATAAAAAAGAGGGTAAAACGGAGGTTCAGAGTAAAAATAAAATAAAATAAAAAAAAGGAATTGCCAAGCACAAAGGAGAAGAGTTCGCGCACTGGGCACAGGCACCACAATCAGAAAAAGAAAACAAGATCCAAAAAATAAAAGGTAAAATAGAGGTTCAGATTGGTAAAAAAAAAAAAAAGAACTTGTCAAGCACAAAGGAGAAGAGTTCCCGCACCAAGCCTATGTCCACTGCAATAAGGAATCCAAGAGTTCTATCTATATAGTCATCCGAAACTTTGATCACTTCCTTCTCCAGTGCAGTGCTTTGCAACTCTTGTGAGCCATCTTTCTATTATTTCTTTTGGATAAAAAAAGATCTTTAATGGTGGAGAATCCATTAAAATGCTAAAGAGGAGAAACCCAGATAGTGGGCAGTGGTATAGCAATGAAGAAGAAGATGAAGAACGACGGCTAGAATTTGAGGAGAAAGAAAACCTTTATAGTCGATTGATCAGTTTCGACCGACTTTGTGAGTTGTTGAGCCCGATTCGTTGCCTAAACCGATCAACTCGATTTTCTTCGGTTGGGCCCAATCGGGTTTTTCAGTTTGATCGGATTCGGGGCATTTTTGCACAGGCCTACTTCAAACCCTCTCTTTTTCCCGATTTTCTCAAACCCCTAACCTCCATCTCTCTCTCTCTTTGGAAAATTTCTTGACCAGCCCATATCTCTCTCTCTAACCGTTCTCTCTCTCTCTCTCTCTCTCTCTCTCTCTCTCTCTCTCTTGCTCTATCACACACATTGCACTTCCTCCTCTCATCTCAACATAGAAACAAAAATCGTCTTCATTGTGTTTGTTTTTATTTCCTGTTTTTTACAACTGTTTTTTTTAAATCTTACGAATCTAAAGCCTCCTCACATCTTTTTGATCTGAGATTTTTTTTTTTCGCCTAATGTGTGTTGGTTTTTGCTCTTCCTGATCTGTTTCCTCCTTATCTCTGTGCTCGTTTCTAAACAATTTCTTATCAATACATACAGATCTGAGATTCTATTTCTCAGATTTTGATTTCTTTTTTCTTTTTTCCTTCTATTTTTGTGCGTTGGTCTGTTGTGATGATTATATTGGTTGCAATTTCTTTTTTCCCGAGTGGTTACTGATCTTTAGATCTGTAAAATTCACCACCTCTTTTTCTTTTGATTTTTTTGTAAAATTCACCACTGCTTGTTTCATCTTGTATTCTGTATTTTTCTTAAGACAATTTAAGAAGAAAAATGAGCAAATCAAAACAGCTGCTTTTTTAATTTTTGTTATTTTTATAATATGTTTTTTTGGAAGGAAAACCTCTATATCTTCGCTTTCAAATTCATTTAGGCTTTTTATTATTGTAATTATAAACTAAAATAAGAGACTGACTTATATGTAAAATTCATGTTTATTTTCTTTATTTCTATCATCTAAGCATACGAAATATGCAGAAACAATTCATGACATTAATTTTTTTTTACATCAAACTACTGAATGTGAAGGAGATTTCTCTAAAGTTTATAGCTGGAACAAAAAAAAAGGATGAACGTTGTACGACATAACAACAGAGTGAATTGAAAAGGATAATAACTTCTATAATAAGTGGTACCTAGAATTGATGATAAATATGTTTGAAGATAGAGAAATAATATTTGCAGTCGTAGTTATGCAAGTGGCGTGCAGTCTGTTTGAAAAAAGTGAATTAATATAGGACTCACATGAAAAAAAAAAAAAAACTAACATTTTAATCGTGAACTTCACTCTTTTTCAAAGCGATTGCGCGACGTTTGCACACTTCACGACTGTATGTAAAATTACTCTTAAAGATATTGTGAACAATTATGTGAATAAGCACAATAATTATTATAAAATATAAAGATCAGACTTCTTTTTTTTATTAAAAGGGATCAGGTCATACCGAAAAATAGAACCCACAAAAGACAAGTGAGAATATAGGAAATCAACTACCATCGCGATGCGCACAACTGAAATAAAGATATAATCAATAAATATGTTTTAAAAAGTATATAAAAAAACAGAATAAAATACAAATACAATTTTATTTATTGAGCTTAACTATATTAACATATTAAGGATAATAATAAATAAAATAAATTGGAACATATTATTTATTTTGTAATATACATATGAATTGATTTGAATTATCAATAAACTATATTTCTAAATGTTATTAAGTTTCATGAATATAATTAAATATATAATGTTTTAATTTTAAACGTGGACGTGATATTAGTAAATCTAAATATAGCACCTCGTTAAGAATTTTTGAACTTCTAGAATACTATTAATAACGTTGGATAAATTATTAAAATAGAAATTTAGAAATACAAAATACAATAGTTAAAATCTCTTTTTTAATAGTACTTAATTCTTTTGAATAGAATTCGAACATCCTGAATGAAATCTAATAATTTTTTCGGAGTTATTTAATAATTTTTATTTTATAATTCTTTCGTAATCAAGATTAGAGACATCTATTTCAACAATTTTTAAAAATTCTAAGCATGATAATTTCTTATCATGAGCTTTTATCTATTTTATAATATTTATATGCTTTTATGTCCATACTCAAATCTCCACCGTCCATACAAGCAAATGACTAAAAACTCAAGTTTTTGACAAAAAATTCAAGCCTCACCCCTTTACCCGTCTGTCTCACTCAACAAAGAGACAACTTTTTCTCCATCTTCCATCTTCCGTTGGTCTCATTTTCCATTTCTCTCCAAGAATCCCATAACGAACCCACATTCCTCTCTTCTCCTCCTTTATTCTCATCTTCAACAAATCAGTTCTCCTCATCTCTCTCTCTCTCTCTCTCTCTCTCTCTCTCTCTCCATCTTCCTAGATCTACCCCCGCTAGCAACCCACCATACTCCGCCAGTCATAGCCTTATCGCGGTTACCACCTCCTTCCCCTCTTCCAGACCCCATTGACCCTTCCTCCTCCCCCAGCCCGAGGCCCGTAGCCCTTTCCTCTTCCCTTGCACCAATGGGCTCTCTCTCTTTACAACCGTTTTCCCTCTTTCCTCTCTCACATTTGCCATGTACTGCCACTACGCCAGACCTCCATCCCTCGGCCATACCCTTCTTCCCCAACCCATGCCGAATTTTCTCTCTCCCTCACCTACCCTTTCCCTCATGGGTAGGGGTGTAAGAATAAATCGGAAAACCAACCCGAATCGAATTGGACCGGTTGGTTTGGTCCGGTTTTCGACCGATTCAGTTTGGAATCGGTTATTTCATTATAAAAACCGGTCAAATCCGATCCGGAATCGGTTTTATGTTTTCCAACATCAAACCGGACCGATTTACATATTATATACATTTTTTTATTAATTTTTAATATTATATATAATATAATATATATAATTATTTATGAAATAATATATTATAATTTATAACGTAACATTTTAATCTTAAACATGAATATTTATTTGATCATATGTTTTAAATATAAAATATATATATTAAATACATTTTATTGCCTAATAAATTCTCAATATATTTCTTTTGATAAATATATTAGTAATACTAATATACTTAATATATTAAAACCGGAAAACCGGACCGAACCGGACAGAAACCGGTAAAACCAAACATACCGGTTTAGGGGGATAACCGGTGTGTAATCGGTTTTTGAAAATACAAAACCTGTACATACTGGTTCAATCTTAAATTTTATCCAAAACCGGATCAAACCAGACCGGTTACACCCCTGCTCACGGCCTGAAGCACCCCATCACTGCCGTGCTCCTTTTGAACCACCATGAACAACACCACTCACGGATCTTCTCAAAGGTCAGAATTTTTTTTTGTCAAAATTTTTGGAAGATTTGGATTTTTGGTTGGTGTGATTATAGTGAAAGAAATTTCAAATTGTGAATTCGGTGTGATTATAGCGATGATTTTTGGTGTTCCGAGACGGCTGGGCTAATGTTGGTAATTGGTGGGATGTACACATGTATAAGAGTGTCTTTGAATTCTGTTTGGTTTTATGATTTTCTTATTATTCAAGTTGTGAAAATTGCAACAACTTACATATTGTTTACAAATTGTGTTTGGATCCTTTTTAAAAAATAAAAATAAAAAAAAATTCTTATCTTTTCAATTTTATTCTGTTAAGAGTTCTTTTTGCTATCATGTATATGCGCATGATGTGATTATAATGAAAGAAATTCACTCATACGACACTGAGAGAATGAAGGAACAAGAAGCATACCAAGATTGCCAAGATTCACGGGGAGCAGCAAATTGAAACACTGGTATTTTAGATGAAAGTTAAAAAAAAATTTTAATATTGAAAAAGAAATGCAGAGCAGCAGTTAACCTAAATTTGCAGTGTTTTTGTAGGTGTACAAACAAAGTAGATGTGAGAATGGTCTCAAAACACATGAGATAAGAGCGAAAATTAAACATTTTATAAGGTGTCATTTCGTGCTTTAAAAATGTCATGCGTCCTAACATTTTTCATAGATGATAGATATATATTGAAAAATACTTATCCCACGTATGGTGTTATGGCAATCGATTCAGTTTTTTATTTTCATTTTAATTTTTTATTTAATAGTTAAGTAAATAATTTTTAATGAATTTCTAATTTTTATTTAATTTTTAAAAACTTTTAATTAATTTAAAAAAATATTTGAAAAATAAATTAAAAAAAGAAGAAGAAGAAAATTTACCTATTATCTCTCGGTGGCCTCCCTCTATCCGTAGCCCCACCCATGTAGATTTATGTCATTTTTTCTCTTATCTCAATACTCAAATAGTATTAGATGGTGCATCATTTATCCCATGAATACACTAAGGACTAAGTACACTGACATTATGAGCGTGACAAGACTAGTAGATATATCCATGTGTCAAAACAGCTAGAGATATGATATCTTACATTACGTGGATTTCACTGATTATTTTGCTGATCATCCTATTATCTCACTCATTTCTTTCCATTGGGGTATTATGATATCCTCCATCATTATGGCAATTATCTACCCCTCTTTCTCTGCCTCTCTAAGAATATATAGCCTTATAAATTTTTTTCATTTTTTTTTCCTGTTTGTAGGTGTAATTTGGAGTAAATTTTAAATCAAAAAATTGAAAATCCGCTCGAACCGAATTAGTCCAATCTAGGACCAGTTCCTATATTTTAAACCAAGATATGGAGCCACTAATTCTATACAATGTCCCACGTAGGTTTTGGGATTTAAGTTAATCACAAGGAGGCCCAAGTGCATTAATATATGTATATATTATGAATCTTTTTTATTTATTTTTATTGATCAATTTTGTTTAAAACTTGTAGAAGTATCTAGATGCTTGATGAATCAAGTAGCTAGCTAGGTTCCAAGAAGATAGTGGTTTGCTATTCTCGGATTAGCTAAAGATGATGACCTTTAGCCTATGAGGTTCAAGATGTTTCTTACCAATTCAACAATGGTCTTCTTGCACGCGTTTTATTTATTTATTTATTTCCGATAATGCTTGTTAGGCAGATTATTCAACCAACTTTCTGATTTTTTTTTCTTCCGGGAATCCGAGAAGTTTTGCAATCTATTAAAAATGTCGGACATATTCTTGTAGCATAATAATAATAATGTTTAATTAATATTAATATTTACACAAATATAAACATCTTACTCTCTGTGATTGTGGAACAAAGCTAGCTAGCTAGCTAGGAAGTTGACCTCGGTCTCGGCCATGATCTCGTGGTGCGCGAAAGTTGTTATTTAAGTATAAATAAATAAATATATATATATATTAGATTTTCCCGAGCAATTATAATCACGAAATTGTTCAGTGGACTATCTCGCAACTTCCAAAACATATATAATTACAACTTTTCTTTTATTGGTCCAAATAACCCCGAAACAAATAGACAAAAAACATGCCCATAGAGTCGATCTTTAAGATGCAGCAAAGTGTGATTGGCTCCAAAAGGATGAATATTGTATTGGGGTGATCATGATTCATGATGCAGACTATGATGAAAATGAAGATCTGTTCAATAGTATCATTACAGGTGTTGGATAGTGGAGCTTTAGTCATTATGCATAATGAGGATTAGAGAGATCAGAAAATGCCAAAATTCCTACTTCCCCACAGCTCAAAAAAACGAACCCCATCAATTTTGTAGAAACTAATTGGGATGTCGTTATCAATCTTGATCAGTACATAGCAATATCTCCACTGATTATTGGTATTAAACCAAGATTTATGGCGAATTACAGTGACATTCTATACAAAGGAGTTAAGAGAGAGTGGATGAGAACACTGACCTGGATTTTCTGTGCAAAGGTACAAAAAAGATGACAAGCAAAACCAAAACTGTCTCTGTAACTTTATTTTAGTTTATTATTATTTTTTTAACCAAAAAGCCATATTATTGCTCAGTAATTAGCTTGAAACCTCATCCAAAAGCTTATACCTTCTCACCTTACTCCTGAGCAAAGGCCTGGTGACTCCAATTCTGTTTGATATCTCCTCCGATTTGGTTCTCCTGAGCTTCTCTTCCATACGAGCATTCGTGATGATCCTCTTTCGGGCCGACGGCGATGGCGACGGAGACGGCGATCCATCCGGCGATCTCTGTTTCTTGATGGGAACGTTGAGTTTTAACTGCGAAGTGTCTCTTTGTCCTTTTAGGTTTGCGAGATTGTCACCGTTACCATTCCTTCTGTTGCTCTTGCTATCGTCTTCGCCCTGATTCTTGATCGACGATGAAGAATTGGATGAATTCTGTGACTTTTCTTTGGCGTCCTCCTTTTGACTCAAACACCAATTGCAAATCCGGTAAGACTCGGCCTTCGGGTAGAGATTGCTACAGTACCTGCAGTAACGATCGAATTGTTCAGAGGGAAAAATAACTGAACAATCAGAGACAAAATATCAAGACCCAAAAAGAATATACAGCAAAAATCAAATGCCGAAGAAAGCAATTTTGATGGGTACCTGTGCTGCGATCTGAATTCGCAAACTTTGCATTGGAAAAGCTCGTAAGAGAAACCATAATCGCCACACATGCAACACTCAAGGCCAGGTTGTGACGCTACAGTAGTAGTATCTTTGTTTGTTGTCATAGGTCCTGTTCTCTCTGAGAGAGGGAGAGTGAGAGAGAGATGATGGGGGTGGCGATGCCGTCGGCCACACAATAAAAGGCCTCGAGGGTGTTTTTATTGCGCGAAATTATGAATATTTTGGTTACCATTTTACGCGTCGCCGACGCCGTATGTCAAAAGTAATATATCATAATTTTCCAATATTGTTGCCAAATGTGAAAAAAGAATCCATAATTGAGGCGTGGGATGGGATTTGATAATAACACTCTTTCCAAGTCAAGTCTTTAAAGAATCATGCCTTGGTAAAAAATAAAGTCTTTATACAATTTGTGGGTCCGATATTTGTTTAAAAAAATTGATGATTTACAGGATGCCAGAGGTAGAATTTTAGTGGGAAAACATAGATTATAAAATTAAGCACCCTGATTTGCCCCGGAAGTCACCATATCTATTACCATACTGAAAATGTAATTAAATTCTCTATGATGTATATATCACGATATAACAACTTAATTTTACATTATTTGTGCATTCTCTTTGTATTTATTTATTTATCAAATTATGATAGAAGGATACCCAAGAAAAAAGAAATCTTCTTTGTCCAGATTTTGTCCCCACAATTAAGAACTCTGAAGGTCGGGTCCCTTGTCAAAAGACACAGCTGGCATTATAGATAAAAAAAAGTTAATGTTATTGCTGATCGTATGAATTATATTCCACATTGAGTGGATACATATACACGAGGTAACGAGGCTATGATTATGAAAATTGAAAAGTATCAGTCTTTTGTGAATGGTAATGCTAATAGTTTTGCTTTATTCATATCATGTGACATCTTAGCATAGAGTACTTTTGTAGGGAAAATTGACCATTTCAGCATCACCTGATTCCTGATCCGTTGTAAATATTAACCATGTTCGTCCACGGTTGATAGACCCCATATTAGAATATTTGTCGTGATAGGGGGAATTCCCGCATCTCAAAAGATACTTACATGCTCTGTTACTACCTCTGAAGCCGTGATTTCTTATCCTCTTACTAGAGGTATAAATTTGAGATTTAGATCTAGAATAATATTGTTACGTACAGTCGCGAAGTGTGTAAGCGTTATATAGTTGTTTTGAAAAAGAGTAAAGTTTACTATTAAAAAATTAATTTTCTTTACATTTGGGTCTTATATTTATTTACTTTTTTCAAAGTAATTATGTAGTACTTGCATAGTAACATCTGTAAGTATCATTTTTCTTAGATCTAATATCTAAAACATGAGAGATAATCGCGTGAAATGAATCATATAATATTTATTCAAGATTCAATAATATCTAAAAATTTCACTCGTACAATTATATATGTCTATCTCTCTTACTCCTTAAAATCCAGATAAAAAGTTGAAATGGTTCAAATTCGATAAATATATAAAGGGATGATCATAATATCACAGATGCGGCCACCTAATTAAAGAAATTGAAGTCTGGAAAAACGATGGGGCTTGTTTTGGAAGAAAAGACCACGCTTTACGTTCAATTACCGCGAACCCATTACTAATGCTTTACTTGTTAAACGCTCTTAATACGCTAGATTAATGGTCAAGGAAACGTACGCTTTTTGTTAAACACTCTTAATACGCTAGATTAATGGTCAAGGAAACATATTCAAAGCGTACGTTCAAACAAAGAGGAGCTCCAGCTCTGCCCATACAAATTAAAAAAGGCTTCTCGAACGTGACGAAACGAAATATATAGTCAAACGTTGCTTCTAGGAAGGATGGGCTATCGATCGAATTACCAATTTAAGGACTCGATCTAGCCCAACTTCTCGAACCTTCACCTACAATTTCACCCTACCAATGAGCAATGGCTATTTAAAGTTTGCTACGTACGGACGAGGAACAAGAAGATCAGTTGAAGCTGAGATTGTCGAGTCTTTTAGTCATAACTATTGTAACTTACACATCTTTCATCGGGTGTCAGCTAAGATTTTATTTATTTTTTATTTATTTTTTTTTTCTGAATAAAATAACTTAGGGCACATGTGCATGCAGTGCTCGGTTAGGATAGTCGTCTTGTGCAAAGGAAAATATGACAATTAGCAGTATGATGGAAAGTTGGCTACAGCTAATGTATGTCAAGCTAATTGCATACATTCATGAAAAATTCCGTCATAACTTGTCTTTGAAGTCTGAAGAATGCCACGTATATATAGGACGATACCTGCCTCTAAATCATTTACAATTTGCTCCAACAACATTAATTAAGATCATCAAGTCATGATCCTAAAAAATTTGCAGTTACTTCATTTAAGATCAAGTCATAATGATCCTACGAAATTGACCAAATGTACCCAATTCAATTAAAAACTAGTGGTCGAAAAGCAAATACTGAGTTAATTTATCGCTTTTATACCACCCACATAATTTGAGATTTCCGGAATTTCATGAAGTGAGAATGCGTCTTAGGTTTAAGAGGCCATCAAAAGGTATCGATCCATCACTACGTATAAAATAGAGAATTATAGACTAGAAAAAGGTTATTTTACGCATATATCATCTATCTTTCCTTACTTTTTATCCTCGAATATTAGAACTAGGAAAGGACACTTTCCCAGGATTCCCCCATCAAAGAAAACCCCAAAACACAGCTGTGCTTATCATTATTGCCACGATCAGTTTTGGCATGTGGTGCATGTGTTTCTCCGAGTTTCTTGTTGAATGAAAAATAAATCTCTTTCATTGATTTGTGAATGGACGTGCACATGTGTTCAAATAAAAGGTAGAGGCTACAATTGTGCCCTATGATCTGCACCATACATAGAAAGTAAATCTATACATTAATTAATAAAAGAAAGAAAAGAAAAGAAAGAAATATATGCTATTTATACTAACATAGCTGGTGTAACATTTCTATTCTTCCAAAGAAGAAGCCCAAGAATCAGCTTCTCGTTTGTCGAACATCGAGAAATGTGTACAGTCATGCCATGCACAAGATCGATCTGTTCTGTGCAAATAAAACTAGTACATATTTGTTACTTACACCCGACCAGCCTATTCTATAATACAAGTTTATGTGTGTATACACGTGAATGATTAATTACGTTTGTTTGAAATGAAAGTTCTCATTCGCCGATAACTTGGTCAGAATCATACCGCGTGCAACTTCCGATAGTCTTTGCCATTTTTTTTTTTTTTTATCGAATGAATGCATCGAGTACTCCCCGATAATATTCTATTCAGGTGCGTTGGCCGAAAGTATTTTCCATTCAGACTGCAGTTCAACAAGGAATCAATTAAGTACAAATAACTATAAATAATTAACACTAGATGAGAGTCTTCTCTCTACTTTTCCAGAGGGAAAAGTAGAGGTGAATGTGTGTGAGTGTGTGGAAGGCACGAGGGGTCAGAGGGTGGTTATAACGGTAAGGAGAGAGAAAGTTTTGGTGAAAGGGCAGAAAAATTTATCCAAACAGGTGGCGTCAGCGGTGGCTGGCAGCCGTGTAGGTGAGTGGAGTACGGAGCTGAGGCAGGGGAGAATGAAAGAATTAGAGGAAAAGTGGAGGAGGTTTCGGTTAACGGAAGAGGAAGCAGCCGATATCATCTTTGAGGAGGATGAAGACGAAGAATTGAAATACAAAGAAGGGAGGAGTATAGTGGGGAAGGTCTGTACGCAAAGGGTAATTAGCAAGGGAGTGTTGAGCTCAACCTTAGCTAAAGTATGGAGGATCAGTAAACCAGCTCAGTTTTTAGAGGTAAGTCCAAATACCTTCGTGATTACATTTGGGACTAAGGCTGATAAGGATAGAGTATGGGAGGGGAGACCCTGGCTGTTTGATAACTGTTTGATAGCTATGAAGGTTTTCGATGGTTTTACTCCACCCTCAAAAATGGTGTTTAACTCGGAGAGTTTTTGGGTAAGAATGCACAACTTACCTTTAGCTTATATGACTAAAAGCCGAGGTGAACAATTAGGTGGGACAGTGGGTCAAGTGGAGAGGGTAGACACGTTGGAAGATGGATGTGGGTGGGGGAATTTCCTGAGAGTGCAAATAAGATTAGATATAGTACAGCCCATCCCAAGGGGAAGAACAATCAAAGTTAAGGGGGAAAGCATTTGGGTGCCATTTAGTTATGAAAAACTGCCTAAGATTTGTTTTGATTGTGGGTGTATAATGCATGGTGAGGAAGGATGTGAAATGAAGGGAGAAAGTGGGAAAGGGGATGAGCAGTTTGGGGTTTGGTTGAGAGCCAGTCAAGGGATAAAAGGGAAAGGGTATAGCAGACATTTCAGGGAGGAGAAGGAAGAAGAAGCTGAAGGCATGAACGAAAAAGACTGGGGTCAGTTTGAGAGAACAGAAGACATACCAGAGGGGGGCAGGATGAATCCTGTTGGGAAGAATATAGAAGATAGAGATATACAAGGTGTGAGGGAAGTTACAGTGTAGGAAAGGGGAAGCATAGAAGTGGAATGGGATTATAATTCAGGGAAGGGAATAGAAGAGGATGCCAGAAAGCCTTTGCTGAAGGTCCTAGAGGTGGGAAGGGGAGGAAGAGAGGAAGAGACTGAGCAAGTAGTAAACAAGGAGGGGGAATCAGGTTTAAAAGGAAATCTCAATTCCAAGAAAGGAACCTGGAAAAGAAGGGCTAGAGCAAAGGGATCCAATGAGGTGGAGGAGGGCTGGTCTGGAAGTGGAACCAAAAGAGGCGTGGAAGCAAAAGAGGGGGAAGAGATAACAGTCAAAGGAAAAAGGGCCAGAAGGGGGGAGTTGGTGATGGGGTCAGTTTTTTCAAACTTAGTGGCGGAGGCTGAAGATCAGCCCCGCCATTCATTATGAAAATCATAAGCTGGAACTGCCGAGGGTTGGGGAACCCTCGGACAGTTCAAGATCTCTGCAGCATTGCAGAGAAGTATAAACCCAATGTAATCTTTTTAATGGAAACAAAGAATGGAGGGGACAGTTTTGAATGGCTAAGAAAAAGGTTGAAGTGCTGTGGGTGCTTTACAGTAAATTCAATAGGGCGAGGGGGTGGCCTAGTATTACTATGGGATGACAAAGTGCAGATTGAGATACTGAATTTTTCACAAAGGCATATTAGTGCATGGGTCCAAGATGAAGACACAAACGAGAAGTGGCTGCTCACGGGCTTTTATGGGCAGCCAGAGGTTGGAAGAAGGCAGGAAGCTTGGGATCTCTTAGCTTCTCTGAAACCAGAGGGGTCAAAGGGGTGGTGTCTAGTGGGGGATTTTAACGAAATCCTCACTAATGATGAGAAGGAGGGTGGAAGACCAAGACCTGAGAAACAAATGGAGGCATTCAGAGATGTTTTATCAAGAACTGATTTACATGATCTGGGATGGAAGGGGGAGAAGTTCACATGGAGCAACATGCATGGAGATGAAACCTTTACCAAAGAAAGGTTAGATAGAGCAGTTGCAAACTCAAAGTGGCTGGATGTCTACAATGAAGTGTGGGTAGATATTTTGCCTGCAAGAACTTCAGACCACAAGCCTATTTTGGTTCATGTGATGAAAGGAAGGAGGAGGAGCTGGGTGAGAAAGAAAGGTTTCAAATATGAAGCGAGCTGGGCAATAGAGGAGGATTGTGAGAAGATAATAAGAGAGGGCTGGAAGAAGGTTGGAGGAGGCAGTAACCCTCTGGAATCAGTGAGTGGTTTGTTAAAAAACAGTCAAAGGGCTTTGTTGAGATGGGTCAGTAAAAAAAGAAGTGGGGGAGAAAGGGAAATAAAGGAAAAAACAGCAAAGCTGAAGCAGCTTCAGGCAGCTGAAAGCCACCAGAATGTTACTGAGATAAGAAAGGCCAAAGAAGAGGTGAGTAAGCTGTTGGAACAAGAGGATATAAGGTGGAGACAGAGGGCTAAACTTAATTGGTACAAGCATGGGGACAAAAATACAAAATACTTCCATGCTTGTGCAAATCAAAGAAGGAAGAGGAATTTTATTAAGCAGGTCACCAATGAAAATAATAGGGTGGTTAGTGGCAGCAGAGAGGTTGAATACACTTTCAGTCGTTATTTTGAAAAGATGTTCAGAACTACTCTCCCTACAGATGCTGATTTAGAAGAATGTTTAAGAAGCATGGAGCCAAGAGTGACCGAGGAGATGAATGGACAGTTAGCCAAGGAGTTTATTAGAGCAGAAGTAGAAGTGGCTATGAAACAAATGTCACCTCTGAAAGCTCCAGGCCCAGATGGTTTTGGTGCATGTTTTTACCAAAACCACTGGAGTTTAGTGGCTGATGAGGTATGTGAGGCTGCTCTGGCAGTACTGAATGGTAATGCTTGGTCTCATTCTCTCAATTATACTCATATAGTACTGATCCCTAAGGTAAAAGAGCCTAAATTGGTTAGTGAGTATAGGCCACTTAGTTTGTGCAATGTTTTGTACAAATTAATTTCTAAAACCATCATCAACAGATTCAAGAAAGTGTTGGCTGTGATCATTGAACCAACTCAGTGTGCTTTTCTACCTGGAAGGCTCATCTCGGATAATGTCATGGTGGCATATGAGTTGATCCACTCTGTGAAAACCAGAAAGAAGGGTAAAGTGGGAAACATGGCAGTCAAATTAGACATGTCTAAAGCTTATGATCGCATAGAATGGGTGTTCCTGGAAGCTGTCATGAAGAAGCTTGGGTTTTGTGAGAGATGGATTAGCCTGATAATGAAGTGTGTTTCCTCAGTGACCTATTCAATTCTCATTAATGGGCAGCCTGGTGAGAAATTTAGCCCTTCAAGGGGTTTAAGACAAGGTGATCCCTTATCACCCTATCTTTTCATTTTGTGTGCTGAAGGACTCAGCTGCCTTCTGAATAATGCAAAGAGGATGGGGGTCATTAGAGGGGTTAAAGTGACACGAGGTGGCACACCTATAAATCATCTGTTATTTGCAGATGACTGTATACTGTTTGGTAGAGCAACTATGGAGGAATGGAATAGATTGCAAGGGATCCTAAAAGTGTATGAAAAGGCCTCGGGGCAGTTTCTAAACAAAGAAAAAACTTCAGTTTTCTTTAGCACTAACACACCTGGGGTTGTAAAGAGCAGTATACTTGCAGCAGGAAATTCAGTTGCTTGTGGAAGTTATGAGAGATATCTTGGGTTACCAGCAGTAGTGGGAAGATCAAAGTTTAACACCTTTAGAGTGCTGAAGGACAAAATATGGCAAAAGATAGCCAATTGGAAGAACAATTTCCTGTCACAAGCAGGAAAAGAAGTGTTGATTAAAGCAGTTTTACAGGAAATCCCTACATATACTATGAGCGTGTTCAAGCTGCCTATAAAACTGTGTAATGAGATTAACAATATGTTCTCCAAGTTCTGGTGGGGAAAACATCAAAAGGAAGGGGGGATTCATTGGAGGAAATGGGAAAAAATGGCTAGTCAGAAAGGGAAGGGGGGAATGGGATTTAGGGACTTGGGGTGTTTTAATCTAGCACTGCTTGCTAAGCAAGGGTGGAGGCTCATTCAGGCTCCCAACTCCTTGGCTTCAGTGGTGTTTAGAGAAAAATACTATAAGCACTCTAATTTTTTGGATGTGAAAGTCGGCTCTAAACCTTCTCTTATTTGGAAAAGTATTTGTGGGGCAAGGGAGTTGATCAAGGAAGGGATGAGATGGAGGGTGGGGGATGGAAAAAAGATAAACATCTGGGGGCACAAATGGCTGAGATCACCTACTTCATATTCAGTTCAATCCCCAAGAGCAGTTCTTAATGCTGACTCTAAGGTTGAAGCCTTATTGACAGAAAACAAGGGAGAGTGGAATGAGAATTTAGTTAAGACCATTTTCATGGAGGAAGAAGCACTGCAAATCCTTAGTATACCCTTAAGTAGAAGCAAGAAAGAAGACAAGCTAATATGGGGTTTAACTAAAAAAGGAGTTTTTACAGTAAGGAGTGCTTACTTTCTGCAGTTAGATAGAAGGAAGAGAGAGGGGGGGGGGGGGGGGGTGAGAACGGGGAGGGGGGGGGGGGGGGGGGGGGGGGGGGGGGGGGGGGGGGGGGGGGGGGGGGGGGGGGGGGGGGAATCATCAGAGGAGTGGGAGATCGATGCTAGGTGGAAGGGAATTTGGGAGCTTGAGGTGCCTAATGTGGTCAAGGTATTTCTATGAAAGGCAGCAAATAACTTGCTACCTACCAGACTGAACCTGCACAAGAAAAAGATAGCAAAGGATCCTTATTGTCCCATATGCCTTAGAGATGAAGAATCGGTAACACATGTGCTTTGGGAGTGTCAAGCAGCCAATGATGTCTGGGCTCTTAGTTTGAATGGGGTTCACAAGTGGAAAAGGGAAGGAATGGAGTTTCTGCAGTTATGGGACAAGCTATTGGAAGGTTTAGACAAAAACAGGCTAGAGGAAGTGGCTGTACAGATCAGAAGAGTTTGGCTTAGAAGGAACACTTTCGTGTTTGAAAACAAACTCACATGCCCGAGAAGATTAGTCTCAGCTGCAACAGAGGCTTTAGAGGAATTCAAAAGAGCCAATAGTAGACAAGGGGCAGTAAACCAGCAGGATCACAGACCAAGTAGTAGAGCAGGGTGGGTCAAGCCTTCAGCAGAGTTTGTCAAGGTGAACTAGGACGCTTCCACAGATCTTAAGAGGAGGAGAATGGGCATGGGGTTGATCATGAGAGATGAGAATGCAGATCCTTTGCTAGCAGTTTGTGACAGCAGAAACAATATTCTGACAACAGAGGCAGCAGAATGCTATTGATTATGGAAGGCATTGCAGGTATGTAGCGAACTTAATGTACAGAAAGTTATATTTGAGGGTGATGCAAAGGCAATTATAGAAGCTGTGAAGAACAATGAAGAGGATTGGTCTTGATATAGGTCCTTTAATTGAGGATATTAGAAATGTTTTATCAAATAGGAAGGATTGGTTTATACAGTTTGACTATAGAGAAAGAAATATTGTTGCACATAATTTGGCCAAAGCTGCCTTGAATTTTGATGAGGAAAGAGTTTGGATAGAAGAGGTTCCAGATTGTATAGTTGATAGTCTGGAACAAGATAGAGTTTGTAAGAATTGATCTATATGAATGAATGTTGAGGTTCTTTTCAAAAAATAATAATAATAATAATATATTATAAAGCTATAATTTTTTTGATTTATTATGCTATCTATATATCTCTATATATTAAATCATTTAATTTATTGCATTTTATTTTATGTAGTACTTTTTTAATTTATAACTATAAGTTAATTTATTTTATAAAATTTATATCATAAGAGTTTTTTAGTCAAAATTATATTGCTGAATAATTTAATGGTTAGAACTTTTTGTAAAAATTTAAAATCTTTTTCTTAATTGAAAGATAAAATTCAAATTTAAAAAAATCAAGTTCCACTCATTCGTTTATCTTTAGCTAGGTTCAAGTCTAGTTTGAACAACATTAATGATTAACAAGCCGAGTTCAAACAAGGATATTCAAATTTGAGCTAAGTTCAAACGATACATATTCTTATCGAGCGCGAACATCCTTGTTCGAATTTGACTCAACTCGGTTCATTTGTATCTTTGACCACACATTTGTGTAATGTTCGTTAGTTTTACTTCATCTCAAAAACACTTAAGGATTCTAGCCATCCTCCAGCCTAGGTTTCTGTAGCCTCTCAGGAAGAAGGTAAAGCCTTGAAATCCGAGACTGTTACATCTCATAGAGATCGTTAATGGCCCAACGTCAAACCAAGGGAATATTACTGCATTCTCACACTTACAGTCTAGGGTGGCCGAAGGTGTTCCATCACAGCCCTGAGGTCGTGATTTGCCGAACAAGACATTATTTTCAAAAAATTATATGATAGTTATGCACATGCTCATAAAGATAATACTTCAGAGTAATCGAGGGCAACTCATACATGACATAAAAGAGCATAAAAGTCGAATATTTATCGCCGTAATAAATCATACGATCTACATGTTTAGTCAAGAAACAACGTACCTTAAAAAACTACGTCGAACAAATTGTCGTAAGGTTCATTCTTCTTAACCTCCACTTATAGTGTCCTAGAACTCTGAGATGAACTCACCTTTGAATATTTCCAGCGAATTTTGTCTACCGCTGTTTTAATTTATAAGTAAGTATACAATTGCGACTACTGTGCAGCGCTCAAAATGGCGCTGGAAAAAAGTATTTTCAGCGATTAAGTATGTCTTTTGCGACTATTTTTGACGCTGTAAAAAGCTTGTTTTCTTGTAGTGAGACCTCTATGTTTGCCAGTTGGCCAAGACACTCCATCACTGGACTATTTTTTCCTAATCTTGAAACCTCCACCTTGAGAAGCATTCCTTGCGAAATCTGTCCAATAAGTGGCTAAAATGACTTCCCTCCAATAAGTGGCTCAAAATCTGTTTAATTTTTTGTCCCCCTTAAACAAATGAATAATAATAGATACAGTTATAGAATATGCAAATATTACACAATCCATTTGAAAAAGAGTTGGGTTCATTATTAAAAAAAATAAAAATAAAAATTCCTGTAGGTCCTGTTTATCCATTATTTTTTTAAAAAAATATTACACGGCAATTGTGCATGTCACGATTACAAATATCATCTCTCTAAAGGAACTAACATTCATTTCTTGTACCAAAATAACATCTTGGATTCCCAAATAGGGCAACCCGAGAGCCACAAGGCTTATCCTCCAATCCAAGTATTTCACTAAATATTGAAACTTAATCCTAATTACACACCTTTTTAAATCATGGAAAGCATCATTAAGGACCTGATAGGGCATCATACCGAAATTACCAAGGTGGGTTTCTTTCATCCAACCAATCATAAAATTTTACCTTATTTTATAAGGTAAACCAAGCTCAATACTACTCAAAACACCATTTTCATCCAACTTAATTATGATCCAACTCAAATTTCATTCATTTAACAAACAATAAAGAGCTTCCATCTTACCAGTTTTCTTCAAGAGTCTTGAGTTCACAAGAAAACAAGATTTTCAAGGCTTCATAAATTAAAAGCCGAGCCCCATTTTGGGTTGCTACGAAGACCTCCTTTCAAAGCATACACACCCCCATTCACACATACGGAAGCCGATACCATCAACCAACCAAGATCTACTTTGATTTCACAAATCTGTATTTATCCTTTGATCAAAATATACCCATACACAGACACTTTCATTCACACATTTAAGGTTCTGCTTGGCCACTAAAAATTCTCAGATGAAAATTTTGAATTTTAAGATAAAATATTAAAATATTATATTTTAATATTATTATTGTTTTGAGATTTGAAAAAGTTAAGAAATAGTTAAATTATTTATTATATTTTGTATTGGGATTTGAGAAAGTTGTAATGATGAGATGAGAATTTTGAGTTTAAGATGAAAATTTCAAGTGGCCAAACAGTACCTTAATCATTACAAAGCACTTGCTCTCAGGATCCGCCTTCAAGCAACACGCTAAGAAACCTAGACATTTTTTTTTATAAGTAATACACTAAAATTTGGATTTTCTCCTCAGCCAAAACAAGTTTCATAGTTCTCCCTCCTTGAATAGCAAGATTAAGGAAGCCCCCAATACAAAACCTCATGAGACTCACCCTTAAGAAAATATTTGCACTCAAACCCTCTACCATAAAATCCGAACTGTAGAGTTCAAACGACATATTTCCCTTTAGGCAAACACCATTCTCACTAATAAACATGCTAAAATCCAACAAACAAAAGTTCAGATCAAGTTTAAGAGAAGGTCTCATACCTTAGAAAACATCACCAAGGTTGGGCGCCCACCTACTACTCAAGATGATGGTGGCTTTAAACGATGATGTCTATGTGTGAATGAAACTTGTCAGTTGTGAATGGGTGTATGTGTCAGCCAGCCCCTTGTGAGGAAAAATGGAGATGTTGAGAGAGAGAGAGAGAGAGAGGGTGTTGAGAGAGGAATACCGATCAGTTTAGGGTGAGAAATGGTGAGTTTTGTGTGGTTTGCACGAGTTTTTATTGTCTTTAGTTTGAGCTTCATCCAATGGTACATGCGTAGGGTCATAATCAAGTGTGTAAGAGCAAAAAAATTAATAACAAAACAAGGGGGGCTGCAGATGGATGGGGCGTTTGGCCACAAGGACGTAAGGCCATTGATGGTGATTGGCTTCGCTTAGTCAAAGAGTCATCACTATAAGACAAGTGTCTCTCGACTTGGGGGCTTGTCATTTGGATAATTGGGGCCTGAAAAGTGGCCAGATCTGGCTGACATGGGCATGGTCTGCACAATGCAAATGGTGGAGCCGCATGATATGGCAAGATCTTGATGATGTGGCAAGCTAGGATAGGTATAAGTATGTGTCATCGGTAATTGACCTAAGATGATACAAGGTGGTCAATGGTGTGGATCCTACTCAAATATATTTTAGAGGTTTCTTGTCACTGCCAAGTGGCATTCTTGAAGTTCAAACGTGGTTTACACGTGGTACCACATTTTTGAAACAGGGATCCTAAAGTACGTAACTAATTCATCTTTCTTTTTATCTAAAAAGATTTCTAAAGAAAGATATGAATTTTCTAAGTCTGTTCCCTCTTTGCTTCTCTACGTGATTGGTCTAAAATCAGGTTCTCACAATAACCATTGCTACTAGTTCTAAGCATTTTAAACTAGAACCACCAATTTTCAACAAGTGAAAAACCCCAAGAACCTTAACTGAATGGTAATCTTCCCTAAGTTTTATACAAAACCATGTAATCTCGATGGCATTCATGGAGAGCACAAGACAATCCCGCAGGATGCTACATGCGGATGAACTGAGATTTCTTTTATAGATCTAACTGGCCCCTCTATCCTTGATGTATTCAGTCAAAATAAAAATAAAAAAATGAAAAAAAATGGAGAACACATTTGGATGGCAGAAGCCATCTGAGTGAGTATATAGGCAGGGAACACGCAGATATTTAGTAATTTTGGATCAGGTAAGTTGAAGCAAACGAGTAAACATTCAAGAGTTATCTTACATAGAGACACAGTAGTTTTGGGGCAACCATTATTTGGCTACGATTTACCGAACTGCACATCACGATGCAGCATCGGCTAAACATAAAGGCCAACAAGTTGCCTTATTTTTATTCCAAGGCTTCCTTTTACTTCTTTCCACGCAATTTAGCTCCAAGAGTCCTCTCCAGCTTGGTAATGATCTGTTGATTAGGTATAGCCTTGCCAGATTCATACTCCTGTATGACTTGAGGCTTCTCATTAATCATCTACAAAAAGGTGATGGTTGTCACTAAACAGATCAAAATATGGAAGTGAGTGAGTGTGTGTGTGTGTGTTTGTATATAGGAAGGGGCATCCCGGATGGTGTTAATACTTTGATTTATACTATTCTTAAACATTTTGTTGGCACTTTCTCTAACATTACAAATCGTATTAGCAATTATTTAAATCATTTGAGATGCCATCAAATGTCTGATTATACATGGTATCAAGATGTTTTTATTTCTAGAGTTATACTTAGGGACGATAGTCATAAGCCTCACTGGAAAGAAAAATTTATTGATGGATTACCTCATTTATTTGAGAGAGAGAGAGAGAGAGAGTTACTTGAGCAAGCTGAGACTGTGTAAGCTTCTTTTCCATTCGAGCTTGCATAATAGCTTTCTTTAGCTCAGTTGGTACACGTTCATCTGCACTCATTGACAGAAATAAGCATAAAAATCCTAAAATGATATATATGATTAGCCACATAATTAAAAACATTGAAACTGGGAACCAGATTTTCTGAGATCATATTCTAAACATATTGCTCCCAAATTCTCTCTAGTTTCTTCACCATCATGCTTTGGTTCACTCCAACCAAAATTTGAGTTTGTTTATGTAATGCTGAGTTTCAAATATCTACCAGACCTCGTGCCAAACCAACTTTTGGGTTGTCAATGATTCCAAGTGCGAAACATCAGTTTTTTATTCTAAGCCAATCACCATTTTTTCTGAAAAATAATTCATGTAGGAAATATTATCCAGGAGAAAGAAACAAACAAGTCTTAGAAAAACTCCTCCTGTGATGTGGAGGAACCTTAGCTTTAATGATTAGAAAAATTATGTGCAATACTTACAATAATCTTCAGTCCATCAAACAATTTAAATCACAAGGATAGAAGAAAGATGAGGGAAAAAATGGATACACAAAGTGCTGGGGAGGAAAGGCAATATGTAAAAGTTTTTTAAATGAATTCTAATGGCAAGAACAAGATGCTGACCAGAACCAAGACCAATTGCGTCTTAGGTAATTCGAGGTTTCCCGCATGAAGAGAGAGAGAGAGAGAGAGAGAACAGTACCATTTTTTTAAAATAAAAAATAAAAAATGTGCCCTGTATGTTCACACGGAAATATGTAATTAAATAAGTCCAAAACACATTAGGATATAATTACCTACTTTAATTGGATGCATTCACTAACCATACATGCATGTCATAAATAGGAAATTTCAGCAGATTAGGAAAATTTTTAAAAAGGAAAACTCACACCACATAGATTTCCCTGGAAATGATTCTTATAAATTCGCAACTTGAAGGATAATATTTTAAAGAAGGAAACTAAGATTTAGTGCCGATAATATCAGCAAATTAGAATCCAATGTCCATAGTGAAGGTCATTCAAGGCAGATTCATTTTTTAATTGCATGAATTATAAAGTGTGAAGAGACTCATAAGGATGACAGTAAATAGGTAAAAAAATTATACTTACGAGCAAGGTTTTCAGTTTCGTCATCCAGCTTCCTCGTGTTTAGAGAAGTGCTGCTAGAGGCAGCTTTATTTGTCCCAGCAGTGGCTGCAAAATATATTGAAGTAGCTATTAGAATGGAACGTCTAAAAATCCATCAACAATGTGATCAAAACACAAGACAGAGAACTAGGGCACCAATTCCCCCATCCGCCATCATATAACAAACGACACTAATTGAGTGCCTACCCTAGATTGAATAAAGGAAGACAGGCCAAATAAACAACACGCAATAACTTCAACAACTACAAGCAATAATATAATTGTATGCATCAACTAACATTCTAATACACCTACTGATACGAGACACAACATGTCATACCACACAACTGGTATTATAATAAGACCATGAAACGTAAACGTTCAACACTTATGTGGGATTATTGTAATTCAAAGGAAAAGCAACATTATCAAGACGCAAGCAAGCTAGCACAAACACACACACAGATGCCACTATGTCAGAGTCTCATTCAAAACAAAGAACTCACCACAGAGGTGAAAGGGCCCCAATTATACCAATGAATCCCACAACACCCAAATTATATTTTGTTTAAAAACCACACCATTTAATCATCTTAACGCTATAATTATTAAATTAGTAATGTTACTATGTTCCCTAATTCATAACACCCACTTTGCTCCATTCATGTGGAACTACAATGTGGCGCCACATGGCTTATAAAAAAAATGAAGAACACAAAGATTAAAAGGTTGAGAAAATCTATAGGTTTTTTTTTTTCTTTTTTTGCGAGCATTATTTTATTTTCCAGCATAAGAACTACAAATTAGGGAAATAGTAGCATTACTCTTACTAAATAAACCAAATATCAAAAAAAAAATAATTATTGAGAACTTAGACAAACAAGCACAATTAACCAAAACTTGCCAGAAGTTGCAATTGAAATCTATCAAACCCTAACTATCGCAGGAAAGATAAGGTTTCTCTTTAGGGAAAAAAAAGTAAATTTAACTGATACATGAATTTTTCTCCTACATAGGGATTTGGGAGGCGAGGAGATTGATAATGAAGGGAAATACGGACATTTTTTCACGGTTTCGATCTCGGCGCCGGCGCGGCGAGCGGCGTTGACGGCTTTCTCGTCCTTCTTGGCGGCAGCGTTGGGAGCCTTCTTCCGGATGACTACCGGCTCCCAGTCCTGCGAGATCGGTCCGATTCCTGCCATTTCTTTTGTGTATCTGCCTCCTTCACTGTGCACTACTGCTTCACCGCTTGTTCGAGCTGTTAATTTTAGGAGACTCTTATAGGAGATACGCTCTACAACTACCCCTTTTCACTCAACCTCCGCACTCCAGCCTACGTGGCTTCTTTTTTTTTTTCTTTTTTAAAAAATTAAAAAAAAAATTTTGAAAACGTGCGTATTTGGTAAAAGTTTCATTTCAATTCCCCCGGGACGGCGTTCTTCTTCCTTTCTTTCTTCCCCGCGTTCTCTCCTCCACCCACTCTCCCAGCTTGTGTCCTTTTGCCGGCCTCACCCTCTGGCCGCCCCGTGTGGCTCCATCACTCCGGTACCGTGTAATATTATCTCCTCTGGGTTCACAATTTCCGTACAACTTCAGATGAAAGCACCATTTCCGCACTGCTTCAGTCCTCCACTGGTATTGTAGCTGCAGAGACCCTCCGTCTGTCGCCTTAGGGTAAAAAATTAAAGACAAGGGTTTTTATTTTTGTCTTTTCGTTTCAATCTCTCCATTTCTAGCATTACTCGTTTTGTGTGTTTTTGCGTTTATGAATCTGCGATTTGATGTTTGTTTGACCTGTGTTTTGTGGGGTTTTTGGGTTGTTGATGTTGTATGTATGTGACTGATTTTTTGGTTCTTGATAACATCTAAAATGAGCGAGATTTATTGCTGGGACTGGTTGGAAGGGGAAACACAGAGGGAATATACCAGAGAGGGAATATCCACCACGCTCAAGCTTGTACATAAGATTGCACAGAAGTGCCTTCTGCGTGTTCGTGTGTTCTTGAGTGGAGACATCTTATCTTTATATTTTTAAGCTATTTCTTATTCCAACTTTGTTCTGTTTTAATTTGGGAATATGCTACTGCAAATCTTTTGGCATGATAATAATAATAATAAATGGAGACAATGGAATTTGCCAAATGTATGGTATTCTATGTAAATTGTGCAAAGTTTCACAGCCTTAATATACAACATGGTATAAGGTTCATAAGCATGGTCTCAAATTCTTGAATAAGTAAATATTTGTACCTTTTACTAGCTCCTTTAAACAGAACCATACATCCAATATAGGAAAAAGATCTAGAAGTGGCTTGACTCTGTAAGGTACTGTTGTGGAAGTGTGAAAGCTTTTGAAAGTTAGTTGTGAAAACTGTGAGAAGTTGTGGTGTAAATACTGCAGTGCGTAGGGTTAAACGACAGGGACTTTAATAAACATGTGTAATACAAGTTTTAGTTTAGTGGGTTTAAATAGGCACGGTGCCGTTTTGCATTATGAAGAGATGCTTAAAGTGAGACGATGTCGTGTGAGTTTGTAATACTAGAAGTGAAACGCTGCCGTTTGTATTACTTTTCAACTATAAAAACGAACGGGAAGAAGAAGAAAGCATCAGAAGTTCAGATCATTTTTCTCTCTCATTTCTCTGTTTCCTTCTCTTTCTCTCTTCTTTACGTCTATTTCTTAGAGATTGACTCTCTCGAACGAGTCTGTAGAAGGGCCCATTACAGACTCTGCTGTTCTCATAACTATTTAGAGGCTTGACATTGCACTTAACCATTCGTATCTCACAGAATGGACGTAAAAGTTGAGGATAATTTATTTTAAAATGCTAAATTGTTCTTTAACTCACCATTTAGAGTCTAGTAGAGTTAGTTTGCCTGGTTGGTCTCTGATTTTAACTCACCATGTTTATAAATAATTGTGCTTTATTGCCCCATATATATATATATATATATATTATTTCTCAAAGTAAAAGGGAAAGTGATTTAAAGTTTTACCTCTGTTGGATGAACACATGATTTGAACTTGGCTGGTCTATATGTCTGTTTCACCCTTAATAATGATGAAGATTCACACAATAATTTGGGAGAATCTTTTAATGCCCTGGATGCATATATATGTTAGAAGGCTGATCTCCACATATTTGGCGATTTGGTTTCTAGAAGTATGCTTGAGGTGAGCATATTAATATTCCCATAATATGCTCAGCTGGGGGCCGGCAGTATATCAATGGAGAGAATGATGCAATTTCTCGGGTGAGACTAAATATTATTATGCTTGGAATAAAAAGCTAAATCTAGGCCATAAAGAGATAATAGACATATTTTAATTTAGTGAGAATCATGATAGTCAAGATCATAGACATGTTTTACAGTGTTATGTAGATTATTTATTTCATGTAAACTTACATGTGGTATCAGAGAATGGTTGTGACTTTCATGATTTTTCATTATGATATATAGATCATAGTGTCTACTATGATATTTTCTTACATTAGATCTATGCTGCTATGAATTAAGTAGAAAACACCATATTGTCTATTTTATTATTGTGTGAGACTAGTAATCGAGTTTGTGTAAAAAGGATGGAGAATCTGTAAATCATCTTTTCCTTCACTGTGAAGTGTCTAGACTTTTGTGGGATGAGGTTCTGAGCTGGACTGGTTTGCATTGGGTGATGCCCAAAGATGTGGTGGATTTAATGGCAGGGTGGAAGGGTTTGAAGGGTTGTAAGAAGGCAGCATCGGTTTGGAAGATGATTCCTCCTTGTCTCATGTGGTGCTTATGGATCGAAAGAAATAGGAGATGTTTTGAAGACAAAGAATGCTCTTTGGAAGATCTTAGGGTTTTTTTCTTGAGTACTTTGGGTTTTTGGGCGAAAGTTTATGTTATGGTGGATAATTTTCTGAATCTGTTTTAGTTTTCTGGGTTGTTTTCTTTTTGTGCTGGAAGTTGTAGGCTTCTCCTTTGTATACTTCCTGTGTACTTGGGCTTATGCCTATTTCTTCAATAAAATTATTACTTATCAAAAAAAAGTAATCGAGTTTGTCTTTTGATTACCAATGATTTGATGCTTGTCAATTTTCAGTGAATACATGACCTTTTATGTTTTAACCCTTTTATGTTTTAACGAAAGGCTTATATATTTTATTCTTTTCTTTGGCCATTTACCACCATCATGAAGCATGACTACCTTTTGCATTATGATAAAAATGCATGAGTTTGTATATGACTCGAGTACAGTATATGAGTTTTTAATATGCTATATGCTTGACATGTGTGTGTAAAATAATATTCTCATTGTCTAAAAACTCTGTATACCAACATTCTCTCCTTTTATTTTATTTTATTTTCTTTTCTTTTCCTTTCGTGGTCATTGTTCTTTCTCATGTTTGAACATTTTGCTCTTTCAGCTACACAAAATCTCAATACCCCTTTATTGTATTTATTTTGTAGGAGGGAAGTATGGTATAAATTGGGGGATAGTGTTTCTGGAGCTGAATCCTATCGACCCTGTTTCCTTTGGTAAATAATTTGGCTTTTAGGTGGTTCTTTTGATTCTCTTTTATTCGTTGGTCCCTACCCTTTTTTTTTTCCTTCTCACCACCTATCCCTTTTAGGAGTTTCTCTCCAATTTCCTCTAAAGAATACTGTGAGGGTAGATAGAAAAGATGTCAATGGAAAAGTGCACCTGGTAACAAGGGAAAAAGAAAAGGTTGCAATAAGAAGAAAAAGCTCAAAGATTCCGCACTCTCCAATCCCACTTAACCAAGCTGCTAATTTGTGATTTTGGCTGTTTATTTGTGTAGCTCATATTAACTCTTTTCTGCATATAACTCTTTTATCTGCTTTTCACTATATGTAATCAATCGTGTTTAGATTACATCACAATCAACCACGCAATATCGCACGGGTTTACGACTAATTTATTATTTGGTTTTGCATCAAACAACCAAATTGACATGTGTTTGCGCAATAATATGCTTTATGCTTGGCATGATGTTTCGGCTTCTTTTATATTGATTCCTTTATTCCATGTGTTGAGGACATGGACATGAATTTTTTGTACTAACATATTACAAATCAATTATTTATTGTTTCTCCCTTGCCATTGTTCGACTTGAAACCCATTGTACAGAAATTTTTTATGATCACCAAAGGGATCCAACTAGAAGGATTCATGGAATCTCTGTTTATAATATATTTTATGTTCCATATAATTGATTTCGTTTCAGATGAAATCTCTGTTTCTTTTGGAAATAACCACAGCCCTCATAATTGAGTCTGACATTATAATTAGAGCAGAGCAAAGTTTATACATTTTCTGATTGTGGGCAGTCAGCAGACGTGATGAGTGGTTCACTAATTTCCGCAATGAGCTTATGAGAGACTTGAGACTTCTTGCGAGGATAGAGCACAAAACGTTGGCACATGAAAATAATGTCAAAGAATATAGATAGATACCTGCAACAACACGTTCCATCCAATTTTTTAGACACATTCCAACATACAAAAAAATCCTGAAAAGGTTAGTAAGGTGCATGGAAGCTGATCTTAAATTAGATAAGCAAAGAAATATCCCTACTAGTGATAACAACATCTTCCCCATATTTCCAGTAAAGTTAACCCAAGAACCTGAAAATAGCAACAAATTTTGGTTTTTTTTTGCGGGGGGGGGGGGGGGGGGGGGGGGGATCAATTTAGATGCCAAAACCTATGCTAGAGGAAGAAAAAGAAACCTTGATCAATAGATTGCACAGCCATCTGCGCATAATTAGCCACCCCTCCACAGAATTCGAGTAAAACGTTACCAATGTTGAATCCATCTGTGCTCTATCACGCAAAGTTCATAAACGCCTGTATTTCATAATAAATTCATAACTAAAATGTGGATGGCTATTCCAGATCATGTATCTCAGCAATTACAAGCAACCTTTTTTTTTCAATAATTTTACCATCTTGTAAGGTGAAGACAATGAAAACACCTAGAATAGATGACATTTGACTTTCCTCCTAATTTATTTATTCTGTGCGTTCACCGTCTCAATGAAAAGGGGTTGTAATCTGACCTCGAGAACAAATTTGATTACTTGAATTGAACTGCAAGAGAGGGACAATCAATAAGCATCAAATGACCATCTTTTGCAGTGTGCAGACATGAAAGTTATCAGCCATTATTGTGACGCCCTCAAATTCTGCTTGGGATTGAACGAACATCTGAAACGTCGGGACATGTAACATATGGTTACCTGCCCCCGTTCATGACATATAAGATGCAATGTTCCTAACATGCATTTAGCATTATACAATATTCGCAGCGGATAATCTTTTTTTTTTTTTAGCAATACTATGCACCAAACTTATAATATCTCAAATAGTTAAATCATAACCAAGCATACTTAATAAAATAAATATCCACGATTTTAGTACGAGTCTTAGAAGATTATAACCTAAAAAAACATGGGAGACCAAACTCCATATTTACATTACCAAAATACATTATTGAGAAAGTTCATCAAGTAACTCGTGTAACTCGACTAACGAGACCAGAAAACTATCCAAAAACTAACAATGGAAGCTGTAAGCTCTGCGTCGTGTCTCCGGCGTCTAGTCAACCTCCTTCAGTCTCCGAATGTCTGCTCTCTACTCTGATCCTGACACATCACCTACCATTCGGGGGGAATGGTAGTTGGGACTACCACGGTGAGATTTGATTATAAATCTCAGTAAGTTAACAGGAAACTCTCACACAGGTTAAAGATGCATGCATGGCAGTAAAAGAATAAATGCATAAATAAAGTCGTAAATAAGCATAGCATAACTTGACATATAACATGACATAACCTGAACTTAAACGTGAACTGAACTTGACTTAACATGACATGAACTTGAACTTAAAACATAACATGGACTAGCAACATAACATAAACTTGAAACTTGAAACATAACATGGACTTGAAATATAGCATGAACGTGAACATGCATAACATAAATATGAACTTGAACTTAACATAAATCTGAGCATAACATGACATAAACATGAACTTGAGACATAATGTGAACGTGAACATAACATAACATGAACGTGAACTTGAAAATAACATGTATGTGAACATAACGTGACAGAAACATGAACTTGAAACATAACATGAACGTGAACATAATATAACATGAACGTGAGCTTGAACATACCATAAACATGAACATAACATGATATGAACATGAACTTGAAACTTAACATGAACATGAACATAACTTGTACGTGAGCATAACATAACATAACATGAATTTGATCTGAAACTTGTCTTAACGTAGATTTGATCTGAAACTTATTCTTATCTCATGGGATCACTATGATTGCTTATTCTTAACTTCTTGACATGAATTTGGAATCTTATTCAATTGACTTGATTAATAACGTGACCATATGGGTGCTACACGGGTCCCCTAGAGCCGTGTGTCCCTGCCGATTACTGCATCACAACACAGGTATCTACACCAGCTGTGAATGCTTTAATACGTACTCCACAGTTGTTGTGGCCCCACGTATTTTACGTGTCACAATTGCTGTGTCTTACGTAGTGTATGCTCCACAGTTGTTGTGGCCCCATGAATACACGTAAAATAAGATATGGCACCATCGGCGTAGTGCCTGGCACGCTCCGGTGACCAGCTAATTAGGCCCCATTCGCAACCTGTTGACTATACTTCGTCAACCCAGGGAATTTCACACCTATTTAGACACGCCAGCGTGAACAAAGGAGTTCCACTAGGATATTACCCCATCCTAGCATTTAGGGTCGTGATTGACATGAATAACTTAACTTGAACGTGATCTGAAACTTGACTTAACATAAACTTAATCTGACTTCTTTACTTAACATGATATACTTGCAATGGTGAATAATACATGATATGACATACATGTAACATATGACATACTTAACATGGCATACTTATAACATATAGCAATACGTGACAGAATAGATTGTGTAACAGATAAAAATATTCATGACAGAATAAATCATGCATAACAGATAAACATGAAATGACGTGACATGGCATGGCATATATGATAACATACAAACATAAATTGTAGTTCCCTTACCCATCATACATACACAGTAAACTGATAGTAAGTTAGAAGCTAACTTACCTCGATCGTCACGTTCTACGAGAATAAAGTGCGAAACGCGAGGAACTGTAAGAAGGTATTCTAAAAGTTAGACATTTAATTACTAACAATTAGAAACATGAAAACAAGCTAACTTAGGGTAAAATTACCAGTTTACCCTCTACATGTGGAAAAATGACTATTTTACCCATAACCTAAGGATTTCACATCTTAATTCTAAAAGTTTCCAAAATTTATATTCCTCATGTAAATTTTGTCCTAAACTCAAATATCAACTCAGAAAAATTTAAAACAAATCACAACTAAGGAAAACATACTATGGCCAAAACATCCATAGGCCATTTTTCTTATTTTTGTTGCAATTCATTCCAATTTCAAAACTCATGCTTAACCCAAATTTTTGCAACAAGGATCTTTTTATCCTAAGTTTAAAACCATACTTAAAACATCCATTTAGAAAAAGCTAATAATCAACACCAAAGTTTTTGTAAAAAGATCCAAATCCTTGAATCACAAGCTTTGACTCTAGATCAAAACATCTTCAAGAATTCCAAAAAAATAAAATCTTACTTCTAACATATTCACAACATCATCCTAAGATCAACCATGCTTTAAATCATCCAACTAAAGTCACCAAAATCACAAAATAACACTTGGATTTTTTGGTTTTACACTTAGTCCAAAAACAGAAACTTTTTCCTCAACTAGTTTTGATAAATCTCTTGATCAATGGCTTAACAATGTGAGATCTTCGAAATAAAGCATCACATGGTTTAAGAATGTGTCTTAAATAGGATCCAACCATCAAACTTGAAATCACATGGCTAAAAATTAATAAAACATAGATCTAACCCAAACACATCAAATCTTAGGCCTAACCGGAATCCTCTTGCATAGAAAAATCATATCTTTGAACATAATACTAAATATCTTCAAAATAATATCCTAACATGAAAATAAGAGACTTAGGATCATCATATAAAAATATCAAAGCTTTTAGAGTAAGATCAAACCTCGAAATATTCAAACTTTCTCCAAATAAAAATTGTTTTGCCACTTCCAGTTTTCAAGTTTCTAGATCTTAGCAAATGTATCATCAAAATCTTTAGTCATGCAACAAAATCTTAATGAACACTCTTAAAAACATGCTAAAAACACTCCATAAAATTTTCGGACAAAAATATGTCCATTAGCTTGGTCAAAAACTCCAAAACATAACATATTCTCCAGATTCACGCCCAGAATGATCTTTCCATGGTTAAAAATACTTTTGACCAACCAAATGACCATGTAATGATACAAATAATATATATACGGAAACTATATTCAAAGAGGAACAACTTTTATGAAGGAGTAATCATGTGAAAATACTTAAAAAGGGTGGAAAATCTCCACACAAGAAGACCCAGAAATCTGCCCAAGAGATCTCTTTTGGGTTTCTCTCTAAGAACGGGGTGAAGAAGTGATAAAGTGAAGTAAGTGTGTTTTGCACGACTCAAGCCTTCTGTAGGGGGAAGATATGGACCTTAATGAACCTTGATTGGAGGTGGCTATGTGACATAAAGTGAAGAATAGAGAGGGGAAAGGACAGCTTGCAGAAGCTGTGAGTTATGGAGGTTTATGGGGTGGGTTTCTCCATCTCATCAAGGTACTATTGGGTGCAGCCAATGGCATTGAATGGTCTGCCATGTGGGGGAGAAAACTTCTCCAAGACGCCTTGCCAAGGTGGCCAAATTCGTGGGCCTTGGTGGGCCTAAATCAAGTGGGCTTCAATTTGAGGTTTGGTTAGGGTTTGAGATGCTATCAAGCCCAAATCCAATTTTTCTTGGCCCAAACAAATTTCCAAGATTTAAAAGGTTGGATAATGATGTCATAATATGAATTTGAGATATTAATAGTATGTGGAAGTGATTTAATCAAGTGATTAAACACAATGCTAGAAATTGGATCAAAAAGGGTTTGAAGGCCAACTTTAGGGTTTGGGGAAACCGTTTAGGGTTTCGGTTTCAACCAAGTTTTTGGGGTTTCAATTGGATTCCAACTATTTAGGGTTTCACTAGGGTTGAAATCCTCTTTGATCTGGCTCAATTTGGTTGATCAGATGAAAAAGGTTTTGCTTAGGTGGCATGATCTTACACCTTGATTTCCTTCACAAATCTATCTAATGGTTCCTCTTTGTGCCAAGTGTTTAATACTATTCACTATGTATGGCTAAGATCTTGCCAAGTGTCCAAATAAAACTTCTCTAACCTAATTTTGGACATTCCACACTGTGATTTTGAAAACACTACACTTAGTACGCTTATCGAGGTTACTATTCAATCCAAAAAAACGCACAATAAACTTAGTACTGAAAAATCCTAAATATTTATATTAACCTACAGTGAAAATCATTTACCAAAACTCAATCCCGAAGTGCCCTTATAAATAAATTCACAGTTTTGAATAGCCGTTTCGTCCGAAATTATGAAAATGGGTTATTGAGCTATAAAATCTTAAATATTCTATTGAGTCTAGTGGCGTCAACTATAACGTATTCTGACACTTCTAACTATCTCAAACAATTAAAATTGCATTTCTGGCACCATAGCGAGTGATAACACCGACTATGTTGACAGGTTAAAACCTTTGCGATTAGCCGATTCGTGAAAACTTACGGAGTTTTCACAAAGTTCTTCAAGTCTATAGAAATTCTACCATTGAATTTCTAGCGGGCTGTTACAATTATTGCCATTCACATAAGGTTGAAATTCACGGGTACAAAAACATAAACATAACAGCTTACTTAAAGATAGATATTAGCCAAAGCCAGGAATGTGTTGGCAAAGCTGTGAAAAAACAAACAGTAGCTAAAAACCACATAGCAGAGACAATTGCAATAGCTATCTTGGAGACTTTCTGATTTCCACGTTGTACAAAATCATCAAGACATGAAGATCAAATTAAAACACTGCGCACTTTGCAAAAAAAAAAATTACTATTATAAAGATGAACCCTTGTAGCATGAAAGAAGATATGAACTCGGTGTGGACGAGTAAGCCACATACTTCATGGATTAGACTTTGGAACAAGGTAACTGCCGTCATTAGAATTGTGTTGGCAAAGAAAACCACGTCATTTGCAGCAATAGGTATCATCTGCAGTAATGATAATACAAACAAATAATTTTTGAGTATTGTGGAGTCTGGTCCACATCGCTCGAGCGGCCAATGGCAGCAACAAGTATCATTTGCAATAATTATAATACAACCAAATAATTGTTTAGTACTGTGGAGTTGGTCCACATCACTCGAGCAGAATCATTGGCCGCTTGAGCGGAGGCAAGTCAGAAAGGTCTGCTCGAAGATAGCTCTACAGTGAGCTCGACCAATTGCAGGAAGAATGTTCGCTCGACGCGCGCTCAACATGCCACTCAAGTGAACATCGCTATTACACGGATTTTAGGGTTTTTTCGCCATTTGACTATATATATGTTATTTTGTGACATATGGTCGTACTGTGAAAATAGTAATCGCCCCACCATTGTATTGCGATTTCTCAAGTAATAAAAATCATCCGCAGCTCTCGTGGACGTAGGCAATTGGCCGACCACATAAATCTTTGTGTCGTATGTGATTACTTTTCTCTTTCATGTTTACTTTTACTTTATTATCATCATTTTTACACAACAATAACTTGGACAGATTAAGTCGACCATTCAGATTCAAGAATATCACCAGTTTCAAATGTTGCAACCAAAAATATAACAACAGCTACAAAAAGCCTAAAATCAATGAAAAGCATATCCCAATATTCTGAACTTGAAATTCATTGTCCCAACGCAGTCCAAATACGTTCGGTCAGCATCATCTACATGTGTACATATGGGGTGGAGCCCTAAACAAAAAGTTTCTTATGCTTTTATCGAAAACTTATTTCTCTTATGTTTTCACCGTTATTCTTCTTCCACTCTCTTTTTCTGCTTTTTAAACACTACAAGAAGAAAGCACACAAACCTCATCATAGCCGTATTTTTTGTAGTATTGCTTCTGAATAGTGGAGCTAAAGTAGAGGGACGTCTTGTATATGAGATATGAGGAGTGCTTCGTCAAATTCAGCACCGCGAAATCAAAGCTCAACCCTACCACACTAGGTTCACACCCACCAAAAAAAAAAAAAAAAGCAACAACAAGATTGAAAAACCATGGAAATGATAGCCGTGCCGATCGAGGAAATAAAAGGGAGGGGACAATAGTTCGTGTTGTAGATTTTTTACAGTACTACCACTATCTCTTCTGACGAAAATTGGAGATGACTTGAGGATAGGCAGCCATAGTCCATGATAGGCAAGCGGTCCATCCAAGAACCTGGTACATCACTTCGGAATCGAGTTCCACGAAGCCATTTCTCTCTCTGTGACCAGCCAAGAACTTGTTACATAATTTTCAGCGGCATTGAATTCCTCGTTTATTTTTCTAGGGTTTGAGACTGAAGGGGGTGAGGGCGTCAGGGTGAGAAAGAAGATGTCAGAGAGAAGAGTCTAATGTTTATAGTCATATCAGAAGCTTCGAGTGAGAGGTTCGAGATGGAGAAGAGGGAGAGTTTAGAGGTCTGAGGGGGAGAATGACGGTTGGCGTCGAGTCTGAGGGAGAAAAGGTCTGACGGAGAATGAAGCAGCAGCTCAAGATGGATGACTCAACCATGACGTGGTCGGGTTCACCACGTCAGGAGTGTGGCGTGCGGTTAGATAACCGGAGGTTGGCTAGATTTATTGTTAATTTTATAGGATTTTTTCGTACTTCTATAATTCAATTATTATTATTTTTAAAACTTTAATTTAATTATTAATAAGGGTATATTTGAAATTGTAGTAAAAAATATAATTTATAATTATAGGGCTTATAATTTATAGTTTAAGTAATGAATTCTATTATTAAAAATTTCTTTATTATTTGGTAACCATTCAAACATGTTATGTTTATTTGAAAACAAATTAAAAAAAAATGTGCTTCTTGAGATAGAAAATAATATCATTTGATTTTTAAAAAAATTATAACTATATCCTTAAAAATATAAAAGTTGTAATTATAAAATTGTATAGATATTTTTGCTCATTGACAGTTTTTTTAAAATCTAAATTACTTTCCTCATTATTAGAAAAAACAAGTTATATTTTTCTTCAAACGTATTTTTTAATTTATTTGAGATTAAAAATTACTTTAATATATATCACCAAAATAACATAATTTTTTAATTAAAGAGTTTTTGAGGTTATTTAAACAATTTTTAGAACTCCTAACATAACCCCAAACAAGCCCTAAAAGAATAAGGATACAAGGAATGTTGCGAAATATATTTACATAATAATTGAAATCTTTATATCACATATCATTCATGTAACATTATTTAATTTGAAAAATAAATTTTAAAATTTAAATATACAAATCAAATTATGTTATGTAGATAATGTGTGGTATAAAGACTTTCAAATATAATTACTCTATTAGATAAATGATATTTATAGTCATAGAGTATACAAGTTTCATACTCTCATTCTAAAAAAAGTGAATTAATATGAGACTTACATAAAAAAAATTAATTTTGTAATGGTGGATTTTACTTTTTTTCAAAAAAAAAAAAAAGTGCAATACTTGCATAAATCATAATTATATCTAGCTTTACTCATCTATTTATATTCTACTTTCAACTAGTTAAAAAATTTGATGCTTTCTATTATTCTTTGACATCTTTAAAAAGAAAAATCAGGAGTTTTTATAGCGAAATGATTCATTTACACTTTTTTACTACTGTTTTAATATCCTTTTTTTTTTCCTTTTGCTCTTTGAATCTAGATTAAAAATCCTAAAACATGACCTTCTTGTATAATCTAGACGAAAATAAATTCAATCAATAAACATAATCATGTAATTTAATTAACAATAGTTTCTATTTTATAAAATTAACATTCTTTTGCTCTTTGGATCAATTTTTATAAAATTAATTTTATTTTTAATTAATTTACATAATTACATTGTTGATTGAATTTATTTTATTTTTATATTATGCAAGAATTTCATATTTTAGAATTTTTAATCCAAATTCAAATGGTAAAAGAAAAAATAATAGTTGGGCAGTAAAACATTAATAAAGAAAGTATAAGGGTATCATTAACCTTATATATATATATATATATATATATATATATATATATATTTATATATCACCTCATTATATGAAAATAAGAGTAATATGATAATGATAAAAACACAACATTTATAATTATTTCGAAACTCTATTCCAAATAGAGATTATCTTTATTAAAAAATGTTGTGGGAGAATCATTTTCTAACATTATTTTGCAAAAATGTCATTCATTTGAATGATAGATACAAAAGGAAAATTATATGTAAATTTCTAGAGTGTTTTAGGAATTTTGAAAAACATGGAGCCCATGTGAAAAAATTTACTCTTTCAAGGTGGGCCTCACTTTTTTTCACATGGTCTACTTGAAACTTGCATACTTTAAGCATGCATCTACCAATACATAACTAGTCCTTGTATTTACCTCTATCATTCAAGATCTGCATCATGAACAAAGGTCTTGAACTTCTCAAGTCTAATTGGTGTAGATCTCACAAACCTCACCACATTTGTTACTCTTGCAATCGACTCATAAACATCTTTCATACCCTCATTCATAATAACATTGAGGACGTGTGCACAACATCGAACATGCAAAAACTCACCACTCAATATGGACATATTTTCCTCTCTAATACTATTCTTCAAATACTCAAGTGTGATACATTAGATGAGGCATTATCCATTGTTATTGTAACCACATCCTCCAAACCTCATTCCTTTATTCCGAGATCCACTGCCTTCCCAATAGTGTCACTCTTGTGCTTGACAAATAAACAAAACTAAAGAATCTATTTGTATAACCTCTAATCACTATCTACAAAATTAGCAGTCAAATATATGTAGTTCAAATTTTGGACCAATATCCATGTATTATTGGTAAGGCAAACTCTTTGACCCTTCAAGAAAAAGTTTTAACAAATCATTCTCAAGGCCATATATTTTAAAATCACTATTCACAATCATGTGCCAAGAATGAATATTAAATCTAGGTTCCATGTTCTTATAATAGGCTCTGAACCGTTCATCATCCACAAACCAAAAGGTTAGCTCGTCTATTATGATCATACAAGTTAAAGTCCTTATACATCTCTGCGTGTCAAACTTCACAAATCACTTCAATGTATTTCTTCCACTACTCCCATCTGCCATCTTTTAAGTCCAATCTCCAATCTAGACTGATTATTTTCAACTACTGCATGTCTTATAGGACTCTTCTTGTACTGTTCTTCTATGATTTTTCAGCTGAGAAGTACCATATCGTTTATAGGAACAACCGTATACAATACCACAATGATTACATTTTGCTTATGGGTCATTAGGGTCACTACCATCTATTTTGGTAAAATTTCCCACACGATGGAAACAGGTTTTTTATTTAGTGGACCTAGGGGTGCAAAGGTAAGGGTGGGTGTAGGGGAGGTAGCATTAATGCTAATATTTAGACTTATGATAACCCCCACACTAGCACAATCACACCATCCATAGAACTTATCAAACACATGACATGATGCAAAGTATCAAAGATTTTAGGTTCTGAAAATCACACTATCTAATTTAGGGTTTTAAATTGAAACCCCAATCAAGTTTGGGGTTTCAGAATTGAACCCCTAATCTAAATTAGGGTTTTGGATTGAAATCCTAAACTAATTTAGGGTTTTGGATTGAAATTCTAAATCATATCCCAAAATCAATCAACAATCGATTACATAGCACACAATCCAACTCCACAGCATCTCTTAACACAACCTCATCCTCCATTGAACACAATCCCATCCTCCTTTTAAGGTTTTGAGCTACTGACAAGACGAAATGGAGAGGGCAAAGGATGTAGCGACAATGAGGAGAATCGAGAGAGAGAGAGAGAGAGAGAGAGAGAGAGAGAGAGAGAGAGAGAGGCTGAATTTACCTTAAAACGAAATGACTTTGTTCCATTTTTTTTAATATGTCATATATATATAAACCTAGGCTAGGGTAGATCCTTGCCCAACACCTGCCCTCTCATCTTACACTAGTCAGGCGGGCCCAGTATGGGTACTTGCCCCTAGCCCTAATGGACTTTGGTAGCTTAGATGGGCTAGAAAACTAATAATTTAGAAATATAAAGTAGATGGTGCATAAAAATTGAGGAGATCGAGTTACCAAAAAGAGATACAAGAAGGAATAAAAACAGGTTAAGAAAAGGCTGTTGGATTTGAACCAACTCTGAAATGGGCTTCGACTCCAAAACCGATAACTTTGAACGGAGTCAAAGTGGGTTCTTGATTGGAGCTAGAATTAGAATCTAAAATGACCTCCTCTGCTATTCAGAATTGTGGGTCAAAGTTGTAGCCCAATCTCTATGTTCAAGAGAAAAGGTTGTTAAAAGATAATAAAAATGTTTTTTAGCCATTTTGACTTAGATTTTTTTGGCCAACATTGGTCTTTGCGGATTTTTTCTCATTGTTGCTAATGATGGTCAAAATGAGCTGTAATACTGTGTCATATTCAATGACAAATAGAGAGAGAAAGAAATCATTTGGACATTTTAACAAATAGCTGGTGTCATGGAATTTTTTCAAAAGAATTCATCTACCTGAATGTTAGATATTGAAACGATGTAGTTGGAACACAAAGCTTTTACCAATGGATGGTTGAAACTTATACTTCATGGCTACATTCATGGGCTAACTTTATCTTCATCCTGCTATTTCAAACCATTACTTGTGACAGCTACTTTCGAAAACTTGTTTGTGGGTTGCCGAAGTTGAGACATCTCATTAAACAGGTTGTGCTCCCTTACTTATATTCATATTGTGCATACATTCATACATTGCTATATGCAAACCTAGAGAACATTCACACTGTCATTTTCATCTGTATCCTTCTTTGCATGTGCACTCTTGAGTTTCTTGAAGGCTTCATTTGAAAATCTCTACTAATAACCATAAACACCCACCGGGACATAACAAACACAAATAAGGAAGTACTTGAATAATCTCTACAAAGTATGAAATCTGCCATTGAGTACTCTCACTCACTCTCTCTCTAAATAATGTTGTTTGTTAAAGCATAAATTTGCACAAAATGCCAAAATGGGAGTGGCATTTATTGTGTGCGAGTCTAAGGCCACTTAACTTAGGGGGCAAGAGCAGATGCACTAAAGGGAGTGGTATAACCCATTGATCGCCTTCTGCATGTGCAAGGGCACTCGACTTAGGGGTAAGGGTTCATTCACTAGAGGGAGTGGCATTCCCCTTTGATCGCATCATACAAGCGCAAGGGCACTCGGCTTAGGGGGCAAGGGTTAATGCACTCAAGGAATTGTTATCATCCTTTGATTGCCCTGTGTGAGTGCAAGGGTACTCAACTTAGGGTGAGGGTAGATGCACTCAAGGGAGTGGCATCACCCTTTGATTGCCACGTGCAAGTGCAAGGGCACTCAACTTAGGGAGAGAGTTGATGCACTCAAGGGAGTGGCATCTCCCTCTGAGAGACACTTGCGAGTGCAAGGGCACTCAACTTAGGAGGGATGAGGGTTGATGCACTCAAGGGAGCAGCATCATCCTTTGATCGCCATGTGCGAGTGAAAGGGCACTTGGCTTACGAGTAGGGGTGTAAATCGGTTTAGTTTGGTCTAGAGGATGATGGTCTGAAATTTTTGGTCATCCATCATTTTCCCTGGAGCAGATCGGACTGAACATCCGTATGGACCAGACCAGACCGATAGTGACCGGAGCGGTAGCTATCAGTCCGGTCCAATCACCCTCACAGCTTTGGGGGTGAGGGTTGATGCACTCAAAGGAGTGGCATTACCCTTTGATTTCCATGTGCGAGTGCAAGGGCATAGCTTGGGTTGTATGGGTTGATGCACTCAAGGGAGTCACATCACCTTTTGATCCCTACATATGAGTGCAAGGGAACTTAGATTAAGAGGCAAGGTTTGATGTACTTAAGGGAGTGGACTCTACCTTTGATCACCACGTGCGAGTGCAGGGCCACTTGGCTTGGGGGCAAGGGTGGATACACTCAAGGGAGTTGCATCATCATTTGATCGCTACAAGCGAGTGCAAGAGCATTCGACATAAAGGGCGAGGGTCGATGCACTCAAGGGAGGGGCATCACCCTTTGATCACCATGTATGAGTGAAAGGGCACTTGGCAAGTACAAGTACAAGTGGAAGTGGAAGCTCAAGTACACTCACCACGTGGAAGTACACTCACCACGTGGGAGTGCAAAGGCACTTAGCTTAGGAGGCAAGGGTTGATGCAATCAAGGGATTCACCATTTGAGCACCACATGTGACGCCCCCAAATTCCGCTTGGGATTGAACGGACATTTGAAGCGTCGAGACATGCAACACAAGGTTACCTGCCCCCGTTCATGACAGATAAGATGCAATGTTCCTAACATGCATCTAGCATTATGCAATATTCGCAGCGGATAATTTTTCTCTTTAGCAAAACTATGCACCAAACCAAAAATATCCCAAATACTTGAAACATATTTCATACATAAAGGCATACTAAAAAGCCGTGATCACCACACTAGTCTAAAATGGTTGTGATCAAAAGAATACTTGAGATACAACTCCAAAAGTACAAGTATTAACCTAAGTTAAATACTATACCATCATCAACATCGCACCGTGGCCTAGTCGACCGTATTCAGTTGGTCAGATTCCAATTCTCCTTTGGGTCCTGTAACAAGATCTACCATTCGGGGGGAATGGTAGTTGGGACTACCACAGTGAGATTTGATTACAAATCTCAGTAAGTTAACATAAAACTCACACACAGGTTAAAAATGCATGCATGGCAGTAAAAGCATAAATGCATAATTATAGTCATACATAAACATAGTATAACTTGACATATAGCATGACTTAACCAGAACTTAAGCGTGAACTGAACTTGACTTAACATGGCATGAACTTAAGCTTAAAACATAACATGAACAATCAACATAACATGAACGTGAAACATAACATGGACATGAACATAACATAACATGAACGTGAGCTTGAACGTATCATAAACGTGAACATAACATGATGTGAACATGAACTTGGAACATAACATGAACATGAACATAACATGTACGTGAGCATAACATAACATGAACTTGATCTGAAACTTGACTTAACATAAACTTGGAATCTTATTTAATTGTCTTGATTAATAACGTGCATTAATACGTACTCCACAGTTGTTGTGGCCCCACGTATTCAAGTAACATAAAACATAATACGTACTCCACAGTTGTTGTGGCCCCACGTATTCTACATGTCACAATTGCTGTGTCTCATGTAGTGTATGCTCCACAGTTGTTGTGGCCCCATACTTCATGCTCCACAGTTGTTGTGGCCCCATGAATTCACATAACATAAAATATAATACGTACTCCACAGTTGTTGTGGCCCCACGTATTCTACATGTCACAATTGCTGTGTCTCATGTAGTGTATGCTCCACAGTTGTTGTGGCCCCATACTTCATGTAACATAAAATATAATACGTACTCCACAGTTGTTGTGGCCCCACGCATTATAAGTAACATAAATATAATACGTACTCCACAGTTGTTGTGGCCCCACGCATTATAAGTAACATAACATAAATATAATACGTACTCCACAGTTGTTGTGGCCCCACGCATTATAAGTAACATAAATATAATACGTACTCCACAGTTGTTGTGGCCCCACGCATTATAAGTAACATAACATAAGATATAATACGTACTCCACAGTTGTTGTGGCCCCACGCATTATAAATAACATAACATAAATATAATACGTACTCCACAGTTGTTGTGGCCCCACGCATTATAAGTAACATAACATAAATATAATACGTACTCCACAGTTGTTGTGGCCCCACGCATTATAAGTAACATAAATATAATACGTACTCCACAGTTGTTGTGGCCCCACGCATTATAAGTAACATAACATAAGATATAATACGTACTCCACAGTTGTTGTGGCCCCACGCATTATAAATAACATAACATAAATATAATACGTACTCCACAGTTGTTGTGGCCCCACGCATTATAAGTAACATAACATAAATATAATACGTACTCCACAGTTGTTGTGGCCCCACGCATTATAAGTAACATAAATATAATACGTACTCCACAGTTGTTGTGGCCCCACGCATTATAAGTAACATAACATAAGATATAATACGTACTCCACAGTTGTTGTGGCCCCACGCATTATAAATAACATAACATAAATATAATACGTACTCCACAGTTGTTGTGGCCCCACGCATTATAAGTAACATAACATAAATATAATACGTACTCCACAGTTGTTGTGGCCCCACGCATTATAAGTAACATAAATATAATACGTACTCCACAGTTGTTGTGGCCCCACGCATTATAAGTAACATAACATAAAATATAATACGTACTCCACAGTTGTTGTGGCCCCACGCATTATAAATAACATAACATAAATATAATACGTACTCCACAGTTGTTGTGGCCCCACGCATTATAAGTAACATAAATATAATACGTACTCCACAGTTGTTGTGGCCCCACGCATTATAAGTAACATAAAATATAATACGTACTCCACAGTTGTTGTGGCCCCACGCATTATAAATAACATAAAATATAATACGTACTCCACAGTTGTTGTGGCCCCACGCATTATAAATAACATAAATATAATACGTACTCCACAGTTGTTGTGGCCCCACGCATTATTATAACATAACATGTCTTATCTTTCTTAATGCATGTGATATTATTTAATATCATATACTTTTCTAACATGGCGTATACTTGTAAATGGCATAATATGATTTAATCATAAACATTTCATGGCATACATGTATCATATGGCATACTTAACATGGCATACTTATAACATACATCATTGTATGACAGAAAAGATTATATAACAGATAATTATTCATGAGAGATTAAATCATACGTAACAGATAAACATGTAATGACATAGCATGACATGGCATATACGATAACATACATACATAAATTGTAGTTCTCTTACCCATCACACATACACAATAAACTGATAGTAAGTTAGAGGCTAACTTACCTCGATCGTCGCGTTCTATGAGAATAGAGCGCGAGACACGAGGAACTGCACAACAGCTGGAAGAGGAACACTCAAGTCCTTAAGATTTTCACTTCTGAACTCAATTGCCATATTGTAAGCACTTGCAACACCACGGCCAACTTGAGGTTTCACTATACTCGGAAGAGATAAATTGACTTCAGAAAGCCTTTGCACTAAAACAAGTTCATTAAAATTATCAATAACAACCAAACAAACAACTCATTTCTCAATCCATATACTCTTAGCCATAGTCAACCACAAGATGACACCAGTCATCCCGGACTATAATCCATATCATCACTGCTTCGGGACACTGTCATACAGTTTCCCAACATTACACCATACGCTCCACACTTCTCTGCTACGCCATTCAACCCTTCGTGACACGCCATCCGGTGTATCACGACTTAGTACAGAGTACACTCACGTGAACTCTCTTCCATTCACACTACAAAACCCATCACTGCGATACACGTCTCACGGTGCATCGCTACGCGACACGGAGTACGCGCTACGCGTACTTCCTTCGCTACAACACTCATCAACACGATGCACATCACACGATGCATCGCCATACCACACGGAGTACACTACATGCGTACTCCCTTCCTTCTACGACCCACATCACTACAGCGCATGTCGCGCGGCGCGTCGCTGCATTACACAGAATACGCTACACGCGTATTCTCTTCACACAACCCGCCGTATCACATCTACGGCATCCATCTCACGCCTATACTTCACAGCACAGTCCACAAAACTACAAAATCAAGCCTAACACTTCACAACCACACTTCGTTTCACAACTACGCAGCGAACTCCACAAACACTAACTACACAGTCTACAGCCAACCAAATCAACTATGTTAAACATAAATAACTAAAGATAGAGGGTTAAGACGAGAGAAATGTGATTGCTGTCGGGAAAGAATCCAAAACTGATAATTTTAGTGGGCTGTTACACCACATGTGAGTGTAAGAGCACTTAGCATAAGGGGTGAAGGTTGATCCACTCAAGGGACTGGCATCACACTTTGATCGCCATGTGCGAGTGCAAGGGCACTCAACTTAGGGAGCAAGGATTGATGGAATCAAGGTAGTGGCATTACCTTTTGATCGCAAAGGCGAGTGCAAGTTTACTCAGGTTGATGTACTCAAGGGATTCTCTTCATCCTTCAATTTAGGGAGTGGCATCACCCTTTGAACGCCATGTGCATGTGCAAGGGCACTCAGCTTTTGAGGCGAGGGTTGATGCACTCAAGGGAGTGGCATCAATTTTTTATTGGCATGTGCAAGTGCAAGGGCACTCAGCACATACGAGTGCAAGTACAAGGGAGTAGCATCACCCTTTGATCACCATGTGCGAGTGCAAGGGCACCAGCTTAGAGGGCGTTGTTTGATGCACTTAAGAGAGTCGAATCACCCTTTAATCGCCACATGCAAGTGCAAGGGCACTCGACTTACAATTCGAGGGTTTATGCATTCAAGGTAGTAGTGTCACCCATTCATTGCCATTTGTGAGTGCAAAGGCACTCGACTTAGGGGGCGTAGTTTGATGCACTCAAGTGACTGAAATCACCGTTTGATACCCACGTGCAAGTGCAAGGGTACTCGGCACATACAAGTTCAAATGGAATTTGAAGCGCAAGCACACATGCCACGTGCAAGTGCAAATGCACTCAGCTTAAAAGGCGAGGGTTGATGCACTTAAGTGAGTGGCATCGTCCTTTGATCGCCACGTGCGAGTGCAATGGAACTCAGTTTAAAGGGTGATGGTTGATGCACTCAAAGGAGTGGCATAACCCTTTGATCGCCATGCATGATTCCATGGGCACTAGGCTTAGGGGGCTTTGTTTGATGCACTTAAGGGAGTGAAATCACCCTTTGATTGCCACATGCAAGTGCAAGGGCACTAAGCTTTGGGTGCGAGGGTTGATGTACTCATGGCAGTGGGATCACCCTTTGATCACCAAGTGTGTGTGCAAGGGCACTCAACTTAAGGGGTGTGGTTTGATGATCTCAAGTGAGTGGAATCACTCTTTGATCTGATGTGCGAGTGCAAGGGCTCTCAACATGTACAAGAGCTACTGGAATTAGAAGTGCAAGTACACTCTCCATGTGCAAGTGCAAATGCACTTGGCTTAGAAGGCAAGGGTTGATGCACTCAAGGGAGTGGCATCACCCTTTGATCTCCATGTAGAGTGCAAGGGAACTTGGCTTAGGGGGTGAGAGTTGATGTACTCAAGGGATTTGCATCACCCTTTGATCCCTACATGCGAGTGCAAGGACGCTCAACTCAGGGCAAAGGTTCGATCCACTCAAAGGAGTGGGATCACCATTTGATCACTACATACGTGTACCAGAGCAAGTGGAATTGCCAGTGCACTCGCCATGTGCGTGTGCAAGGGAACTCGACTTAGGGAGTGGTATCACCATTTTATCCACATATAAGTGCGAGCGCACTCGACTTAGGGAGCGAGGGTTGTTGCACTCAAAGGAGTGGATCACCCTTTGACTACCACGTATGAGTGCAAGGGCACTCAACTTAGGGAGCAAAGGTTGATGCACACTTAAGGAGTTGATCAACCTCTTATTGTCACATGCAATTGCAAGGGCACTTGGCCTAGGAAGCAAGGGTTGATGCACTCAATAGGATGGCATCAACTTTTGATCACCACGTGTGAGTGCAAGGGCACTCATCTTAGGGAGTGACAGTTTATGCACTCAAGGGAGTGGCATTTCCCATTTATCCCTATGTGCAAGTGCAAGGACCCTCGGCTGAAGGGTGAGTCAACTTAGGTGGCAAGGGTTGATGAATTTAAAGGAGTGGCATTATACTTTGATCACCATGTTTGAGTGCAAGGACACTCCGCACATACAACTACAAGTGCAAGTGCACACGCAACATGCTAGTGTGCTAGCGTGGGAGTGCAAGGGCATTTGGCTTAGGGGGTAAGGGTTGGTGCACTCAAAGGAGTGGATCACCCTTTCATCATCACATGCGAGTGCAAGGGCACTCAACTTAGGGAGCGAGGGTTGATGCACTCAAGTGAGTAGCATCACCCTTTGATTGCCATATCATATGCGAGTGCAAGGGCACTCGGCTTAGGGTGTGAGAGTTGATGCACTCAAGGGATTGGCATCACCCATTGATCCCCATGTGCGAGTGCAAGGACACTCGGCTTAGGGGCGAGGTTTGATGCACTCAAGGGAGTGGGATCATTGTTTGATTGCCATGTGTGAGTGCAAGGGCACTTTGCTTATGGCCGAGGTTTGATGGACTCAAAGGAGTGGGATTAACATTTAAGCACATTGTGCTAGTGCAAGGGAACATGGCTTAGAGGCCAGGGTTGCTGCACTTAAAGGAGTGGCATCTTCCTTTGATCACCACATGTGTGTGTTAGTGCACTCGACATAGGGAGCAAATGTTTGTGCACTCAAAGGAGTGGAATCACCTTTCAATTGCCATGGTACAAGTGCAAGGGTACTCAGCTTAGGTAGCAAGGGTTGATGGACTCAAGAGAGTGGCATCACCATTTGATCACAACATGTGAGTGCAAGTGAACTTAGTTTAGGGGGCGAGGGTTGAGGTACTCAAGGGATTCGCATCACCCTTTGATCCCCTCGTGTGAGTGCAAGGGCACTCAGCTTAGGGGCAATGTTTGATGCACTCAAGGGAATGGGATCACCGTTTGATCATCACGTGTGTATGCAAGTGCCAATGGAAAGGTAATCACACTTGACATGTGCGAGTGCAAGGGCACTCGGCTTAGGGAGTGGCATCACCATTTGATCCACATGCGAGTGCAAGGGCCCTTGGCCTAAGGGGTGAGGGTTGATGAACTTAAGGGAGTGGTATCATCCCTTGATAATCATGTGTGAGTGCAAGGGCACTTGGCTTAGGGTGTGGAATTACCATTTGATCCACATACAAGTGCAAGGGCCCTTGGCCTAAGGGGTGAGGGTTGATGAACATAAAGGAGTGGTATCATCCCTTGATTATCATGTGTGAGTGCAAGGGCACTCAGCTTAGGGTATGGAATTACCATTTGATCCACATGCGAGTGCAAGGGCCCTTGGCCTAAGGGGTGAGGGTTGATGAACTTAAGGGAGTGGTATCATCCCTTGATTATCATGTGTGAGTGCAAGGGCACTAGGCTTAGGGTGTGGAATTACCATTTGATCCACATGCTAGTGCAAGGGCACTTAGTCTAGGGGCGAGGTTGATGAACTGAAGGGAGTGTCATCATTCTTTGATTACCATGTGCAAATGCAAGGGCACTCCACACGTGCGAATGCAAGTGCAAGGGTATTTAGCTCAGGAGATGAGGGTTGATGCACTCAAGGGAGTGGCATCACCCTTTGATTGCCAGGTACGAGTGCAAGGGCACTTGGCTTATGGGGAAGGGTATTGCGCTCAAGGGTGTGGCATCAACCTTTCATTGCCAGGTGTGAGTCCAAGGGTACTTTGCTTAGGGGGTGAGGTTTGATGCACTTAAGGGAGTGCAATCACCCTTTGATTGCCATGTTCGAGTGCAAGTGCACTCATTATAATGGGCAAGGGTTTTGTGCATCATGGGAGTGGCATCACCCTTCGATCCCCATGTGCGAGTGCAAGTTCACTCATTATAGTGGGTAAGGGTTGATGCACTCAAGGGAGTGTCATCATTCTTTGATCTCCTAAAGTGAGTGCAAGGCACTCAGCTTTGGCGCTAGGGTTGATGCACCTAAGGGAGTGGCATCACCCTTTGATTGCCAAGTGAGAGTATAAGGTCACCTGCTTAAGGGGCAAGGGTTAATGCACTCAAAAGGAGTGGCATCACCCTTTTGATCACCGAGTGCGAATGCAAGGCCACTCAGCTTACTAGCAAGGGTTGATAAAATCAAAGGAGTGACATCACTATTTGATGGCCACATGTGAGTGCAAGGGCACTCAGCTTAGGGGATGAGATTTGATGCACTTAAGGAAGTGGAATCCCCCTTTGATAAACACTTTCAAGTGCAAGGGAACTCGGCTTAAGGGCGAGGGTTGATGCACTCAAGGGAGTGGCATCACCCTTTGATCGGCATATGTGAGTGCAAGGGTACTCGTCATGTATGAGTGCAAGTGCCAATGGAAGGGCAAGTGCAATCACTACATGTGAGGGCAGGGGCACTCAACTTAGGAGCTAAGGGTTGAAGCACCCAAGGGAGTGGATTACCCTTTGATTGGCTCATGCAAGTGCAAGGGCAACTGGCTTAGGTGTGAGGTTGATGCACTCAAGGGAGTGGATCTCCCTTTTATCATCATGTGCGAGTGCAATGGCACTCAAATTAGGGATTGAGGGTTGATGCACTCAAAGGAGTGGCATCACCCTTTGATCGCCATGTACACGTGCAGGGCACTCGGCTTAGAAAACAAGGGTTGATGTACTCAAGGGAATGGCATCACCCTTTGATCGCCATGTGCGAGTGCATGGGTACTTAGGTCTAGTGGCGAGGGTTGATGTACTCAAGGGGGTGTCATCACCCTTTGATCACTATGTGTGAGTGCAAGTGCACTAGATTTAGGGGGCAAGGGTTATTGTACTTAAGGTAGTGGCATCACCCTTTGATCACCATGTTTGAGTGCAAAAGCACTCAATTTTGGAGAAGGAATCATCTTTGTGCGACAACGAATAATATGAGATAATTTATGTATAATCCTGAAATGCTTAGCATTCCATGGATGGGTAGCTCCTTTCCTTTCATTTTCTTAAGGTAGTATGATTCTAGCTGGTGGCTGGCAATAACTACAAATGGACTTTTCCATCGGTGACCAAGCTTTCATTCTCCTTTTTTCCTCATTCCAGCTTTCTTTAAGACCAAGTCACCAACCTTGAATGATCTGGGCTTAACCCTTAGTGCTCTGCTTTTCTTTTATTAGCTGCCATTTGTATTTCGGCTTCTTCTCATCTTTCCCCCAACAAGTCGAGATGTTGGCTGGGCAACCAACTTCTGTGGAATAATATGTGCCAAGGGGAGATTAGGTCCTCGTGACTTGTTGAGTACTAGCGTGAAGTTGGCTGGACAGCCAAGTGACCTATTCGGGCACCTGGGAGTTTGGGTGAGTCAATGACTTTTTCTTAGTGTTGAATTCTTCAGAGGAGGCTAAGTAGCTAGTTCAGGTCGAACTCCCCTCATTGATCCTTGTTTTTAGCAAAAGGGGCCAAGTGGAGGAGGCCTCCTCAATCCTTGCGCTTAGCGAGAGAACCAAGTGGCACATTAAGGCCAAGCTCACCTTGAGTCTTCAAGTGGAGGTCGAGCGGCGTATTTAGGCTGAACTGGCCTTGTTGATCCTTGTGCTCGGCAAGGGGGGTCGAGAGCCACGTTAAGGTTGTACTTGGCTTGTGTCTTTGGAAGAGGCCTAGCAATCGAGAGAACGGGCTCGCCTCATTGACCCTTATGCTTGGCAAGGGGGGGTCGAGCAACTCATTAAGGCTGGGCTTACCCTATGTATTTGAATGAGGCCAGGTAGTCGAGAGACTGAGCCCACCTTGTTGACCCTTGTGCTTGGCAAGGGGGGTTGAGTAGCTCATTGAGGCTGGACTCGCCCCATGTTTTTGGAGGAGGCCGAGCAATTAAGAGACCAAGCTCGTCTCGTTGACCCTTGCTCTTGGCAAAGAAAGGTCAAGCAGCTCATTAAGGCTAGACTCGTCCTGTGTCTTTGGAGGAGGTGTTTGAGCTGTAAAATTGCATATTTTAGCTATTTAAAACCAATGTATTTCAATTGTTTCGTGACATTATTATTGGTTTTAGATGGAAAAATAGTTAATAAGCATAAATTCGAGTTGTGATTTTTAATTGATTAATATCATGTTTATGCTTAATTTTATAACTATGATTTAATTGAAAAATATTTCCTCACATATATAATATATTTTTAATAATCTATTTTCTTTTTAATTTATTTTGAGTGTTATTTTTATTTCTTTATTTGTAGTATAAATAAAATTCAAAGGAAATCTGATTCTGAGCCACAGCGCATGCTATATGAGTTTTTCAAAGCGGTGGATTTGGGCAACTGAAAATGTTGAAAGAATTGTCGGCAAAGAATGAAAATCATAGAGCACGTCGAATGAAGAAAAAAAGCTACTATTCTAGCAATTGTTATTTTTTCAGCTTTTGGGGTAAATTCTTACCAAAAGTGGAGTAGACGTGAAGAAGGAGCTTACGGAAGAAAAATACAAAACAGATTTCGGTTGAGTGGGCTGGAAAGAACTTATTCTCGGGTGAGTAAGGGAATGCAGACACTTCGTCTAGAAAAATTAGAAGCTGGAACCATGTTGTCAAGTGAAACCGAAATGGAAGACTAAAGGAGGCTGGTTTTACGGCAAACAAGAGAAAAAAGGAAAGAAGAAAAATAAAAAGAGTCATGTGTCAACATAAACGGAAAGGGGAGTTGCAGCTTATTTCTTCGGCTGTTGAGTTTACACTTCATTGACTTCTTGGCTGGATGGACAGAAATGAATGAAAGAGAGACATAGAGATGATGACTTGGTCTGGACGTATACGGCAAAGAAATAAAGGGAGAGTTGGTGGTGTTTGACTTGAGCAGAGTTGGTGAGTAATTTCAGTGCTGAAATTGGAGACGTGTTGTGTGCTGAAATTGAAGACGTGCTGGAGCCGTGCTTGACTTTCGTGACTTGGATTGCTTGACTTGGAGGGAGTACATCTTCATGTGGAAGTCTATAAGAAAGAGAGTTGGTGCTGCTTTTAGAGTAGGGGGGACTTCCCCTCCTAGCTAGAGTGAGACTTGGCTGGGAGGTGGAAGGGAAATGGGATGTTTGGAGTTGAGGGGAGTGAAGTGTCGGTCAGATTTTATTTTGCTAAGCTCTATTCTGGTACGTGAGAAACGGTATAGAGGGGGAGCTGGATTAGAGTAGAGAGAGTTTGGGGGTTTATGAGGGAAAGAAAAGAAAAAATACAGCTTACGAAAAAAAATAAAGAAGAGAAAAATATAGAGAGCAAGGAGAGATGGAACTGGGTTGGAAGAAAGGAAAAGAACTGAGGTTTTACGAAAGGGGCTCTCACTCGGTGACTTCGGACGAACTGAGGAGCTGCAGGTGTGCTTTACGTTGGAGTTTTTACGGATTTTTTTTGGCTTTAGACGGAGAAGGTTTGCGGGAGGCAAGTTTACGTGAGGAGCTTTTATTTTTCATTTGCACTGGCTGGGAGACTTCGGGTAGCTCTTTGAGGAGCTGTGGGTGTTGGACGGAGAGAAGTTCGTCTGGCTCTTGGAGACGTAGAACTATTTTCTGGAGGAGCAACTTTCATGCCGAAAATGAGCGATACACCAAGGAGGAAATGCAGAACGTTCGGGTCTTTTACGTAAAGTTGAGAAGAACGTTGGGGAAGGAAGCTCACGGGTTTAAACGGGAAAAACTCACAGTTGTGGCTAGCTCTCTATGTTTTTTGCATGACTGGAATTTAATGACCAGGGGCTGACGAAAACCAGTGGAAGTTTCTATTTGGTCTGAGAGCTGGTTAGCAGTCTTGGTGGACGCTGAACGGAGCTCTACGAAACAGAGAGGGAGTTTTTAACTTTTATCTTCTCTTCACTTTTATGTTCTTGTGTTATTTTCATGTATTTTATTTTAATATTGTCATGGACAATGTTTATTTAATTTTTAAAGCATTTGTGATGAACATGGTTGGCTAAATTTTCATACTAAGGTTAGAGGTAAAGTTTAATAATTTGGAAATTATTTTCGGATCGACGATAAATTTATTTTGTGAGTTTGATCGATTGAAGGATTTTATTATTGGATATTTTGATTATCTATATATTTATCTTGATTCATTGTGATTTCCGAATACAGTGAATGCTTGAGAAATCCCTGTGATAGTCAAATAGATTTTTAAGTGTTTTAATCATCAATCGCTCATGCTCAATCATCAGTGATTATTTTTTTCTCGATCTTAAATGCTAAATCTTCCAATTAAACGGAATCATTATTCTAGTTTAATTGAAGTAATTCGATCGGAAACAATATTTTAAATTATTAAACGAATCCTCGAAACCTTAGTCTTTTTTCGTATCAACACAGCTTATCATTTTAGTCTTATTTTGTTATGTTAAAAATCATCATCTCAATAACTTTATTTTAGTTTCAATCGCGCATTTCTTTTAATATTTTATTTTCATTTGTTTGAAAGAATTTTTCACATAAGTCAATCCCTGTGGATTCGATCCTGTAAGGTACTACAACACTTGTATACTTGCAGGTAAAACTGCACTAAATTTTGGTTCATTAATTTGAGTTAAAGTTTAGGCGCAACAGGAGGCCTGGTGGTCGAGAGAGCTTGCCTCATTGACCCTTGTTCTTGGCAAAAAGGTCGAGTAGTACGTTAAGGCTGGACTCACTCTGTGTCTTTGGAGGAGGCCAGGCGATCGAGAGACAGAGCCCAATGGGGGTCGATCAGCTCATTAAGGCTAGACTTGCCCTGTGTCTTTGGAGGAGGCCGAGTGATCAAGAGACTAAGCCAGCCTCATTGACCCTTGCGCTTAGCAAGGGAAGGTCGAGCAGCTCATTAAGGTTAGACTTGCCATATGTCTTTCTTTGAAGGAGGTCTGGTAGTTGAAAGACCAGGTTTGTCTTGTTGACCTTTGCACTTGGCAAGGGGGGTCGAGCAACACATTAAGGTTGGACTCACCCCATGTCTTTGGAGGAGGCCAGGCGGTCTAGAGACCAAGCCTGCCTTGTTGACCCTTGCACTTGGCAAGGGGGGTCGAGCAACTCATTAAGGCTGGACTCGCCTTATGTCTTTGGAGGAGGCAGGGCGATCGAGAGACTGGGCTTGCCTCGTTGACCCTTGAGCCTTGAGCTTGGCAAGGGGGGTCGAGCAACATATTAAAGCTGAACTCGCCCTATCGAGTAGTGCATTTAGGCTAAACTCACCTCATTACCCCTTGCACTTGGGAAGGGGAGTCGAGCAACTCATTGAGGCTGAACTCGCCTCGTTTCTTTTATGGAGGCTGGCTTGGCCTATTGGTACCCAACGAGAAGATAGGTGGGGGTTGTGCTCTCGACTTGTGAGAGTTAGCTTGGTCAGTTTAAATAACCTTTGGGATTTTGCAAACCTGAGTTGTTCTGCTGAAGAGCAGTGAAGTTTGCGGGTGTTCCTTTGAAGGAGATATCCTTTCTAGAGTTATGTTGGGTAGTCAAAAGACTAACCCGCACTCCATGAGGGTGGGGAAGGGATGCCTCAGGTCATACCCTCTCCTTTTATCCCCCAAGGAGGTAATCTTTTGGACTTCGCCACGATGAGGACAGGGTAAGTTGTTCTGGCAACCAAGAGGCTAGATCTGCTCTCCTCTGTGGGGAGGTCAGATCGATTTAGGGCCCGGTTCTACCTATTGACCCTTATGGGGAGGTAGGATGTTCAGGCAGTTTGTGACTGTACCCGTTGGCATCGTAGGGAAGGCAGGTGAGAGTCAAGCTGGCGCTAATCCCATTCTTTGTTGTAGCATAGGCCGAGGTAAGTTGTTGAGAGCTTGTAGAGCCGAACTTGATCTCTCTTGTGAAAGGGACAAAATGGCCTTTGGCTCCTCTTACCATTTGGGGCCCCTTAGGGAAGTAAGTACCGGGTAGTTTGGTACTGGGCCTACTTCTACCTATTGATTTTTACGAGAAAGATAAGTCGTTAGGTAGTTGAGGACTAGCCCGCACGTCACCGCGGGATAGATCAAGCAGCCTTAAACATTACACCCATCCCTTTAGTATTGTACGGGGAAGGTAAATGTCAGATAGCGAAATAGCTAGTCCGCACTTTACCATGATGGGGATGGGGTAATTCGTTCAGGCTACCAAGAGGCCGAGCTCTCTCTCCTCCGTAGGGGAGGCTAGGTTGCCGAGGGAGCTATAGCCTTCTATTGACCCTAGCGGGGAGGTAGTTTGTTCAGGCAGTTTGTAATGACATCATAGAGGAGGTAAATGAGGGATAGGCTAGTGTTGATCCCACTCTTCATAATGGTGGAGGTCGAGGTAAGTTACAGGGTGACCGAAGGACTTGACCAGCTCTCCCCTGCTTTAGGATTGAACCCACTCCCACTTATTGATACTCACGAGGAAGGTAAGTTGTCGGGCAGCTATAGGCTGGCCCACACTCCTCCACGAGGAGGATAGAGTAGCACTTAGGCCTGGTCTACCCCCTTGGTGCCCTGTGAGAAGATATGTTGTCTTTAGAGATTCTATTGATGGAGATATGTGTTGACAAAGATATGGGTTGATGAAGATATACATTGATGGAGATACGGGTTGATGGAGACATGCATTGATGGAGATAAGGGTTGATGGAGACGTGTTGATGGTGATATTGATTTTATACATTCCTAAATTTAGCTTTTCTAAACTGTCTATGTTTGGCCACCACAGATAGCACAACCCTACTACGGGGGTTAAACATGGTATATGATATGAAACGATACGATATGAATATGAGAATATTCAGTTAGGTTATGCCAAAGTGTTTGAGAATATGAACAATTGTTTTTATTTTGAATATGTAAAGATTGAAATATTGCTTTGTTTTTCTGGGCGTTACAGTTGCATAATGTATTTACATGTTTCCATGTTGGGGAAATACATTCCTGATCCCACTCATATTATTGACTATGAGCCACTCCAGATTCAGCAAGACATGACTTATGCTGAAGAACCAATTTGTATTATAGAAAGGAATGAACTAGCGTTACGGACTCGGACTATACATTTGGTTAAAGTCATTTGGAATAACCATTCTACCAATGAAGCTTCTGGGGAACTCAAGGATGAGATGTGAGAGAAACACCCTCACCTTTTCTTATGAGAATTATGATAAGTTATAGCAAATTTTGAGGACAGAAGTTTTTATAAGAGGGGAGGATGTAGAGCCCAAGCCCAAGGCTCAGTTAGAGGAAAACCTAGCCTAGTGACCCTTAGAAATGGCATCATTCAGATAAGGCTTTAAGCCTTTTTCTGTTTATTCTTCCCCTACGGTTTCCCCCCTTTTTCTTGCCTCTATGTTTTTCTTTCTTTCAGTTTTTGGTTCCGCATTTCACTTCCCTCATCTCCTTATTCTTCTCAACTGCTTCTTCTTTCAATCTTGGAATATTTTTCACTCTTGTCAGACTCTCTTCCTCTCTTTAGCATTTCATTGTGCCCTTTGTGTTTTGCTATGAATTTTTGAAGTTTTCATGTTAGGTTTTGTCTCCTTCTCCACAAGCCGGTAACCGCTCTAAATCTCTTCTCTCTCTTGCCCTCTCTTTTATTCATTAAGTGTTAATCTTACATTTGTGTTCTTGTTTGGCTTGGTTTGAAACTACCCTAGGTTCCACCATTAAAGCGATTTGTGCAATGCGTTTTCCATTCTCAAAGCCTTGTGGGTCGGTTCGATTTCTCTTGGTAGGTCCTCTGAATTTCAGACTTCCTTTTTCTCTATCACTCAATTTCATCCGTTGATTTTTTTCATTGTTCGCGCATTGGGCAAAACTTTATTTATTTATTTATTTATTTTGTGGTTGGACAGCAATGCTTTGCCTTCTTTCTCTCTAGATTTCCTAGCATCACTAGCTATAAATTTTCTTGGTATTTTGCCTAGTCACTTAGTTTCATGTGTTAGTTGTCTAAGATTTGATTGCTAGATTTTTGTTTGGGGAATAATTAGTATCGTATCAGGTTGGGTGTTGGTTTCATAGAGTAGGAATTTGAACTTTGTGGAGTTGTGAATGGAGGAAAATATGAGATGTATTGCTTATTTGGTTGAGCTAGTGGTTGTTATGAGTCACGGGCTACTGTGTTGGTGTTGATATTTAGATTAATTGAGTTTGACATTGGTTGCTGAATGTATAGGTCGGTATTGAAATTGGAATATGTGAAGTGTGGGGGGGTTTGTATGTGGTTGCTTGAGTTGCATTAATATGATGAAATTTGGTTTGGAATTATGGGTTTTAATTATTTAGATCGAAGTTGTGTTGTTGGTCATTAACACTTGGTGTATTTTAATTTTATTTTTTTATTTTATGAATAGATGACGAGACTAATAGTGATCGATTTCAAAGCATAGATAATACGCTGCAAGAGTCAAGTAAACGGGATTCCTATACTAGATTTGCATAAAAATAAATGAACTGAGGTTGGTTTGTAAAAATGTGCATGTTATGTTTTGAAATGATAATATGAAAACAACCTCAGTTATGTGTTCTGTATTCACTCATGAAATCTATATGAAAGAAAAAATGCTTTTTGACATGAAAAGTGTAGACATGAGCAATATTTGACATGTTCTGAAATGTGAAAAAGAGCGAATATGATATCTGATTTTTGTTCATGTGATATGAAATGTTTTGGATTTGTTATTGATCATTTGAAAATAGTATGAATGTGTTCTGCACGTGATTTGATATGATATGAATATGAAAAACCTTTGGAATACTTATATGTTTTTATTTTGATTCTGAATATGGTTCTGATATGATGATACTAGTTCACGTGATATGGTTGGTATCGACATGATATGTTATGATATGAGTGCACCCACTTTAGAAGCAAAGTGGTCTTTTATGTGTTCTTTCCTATGTGCACACTCAAGGCTCCAAGATTAAAAAATGAAAAGTTTCACAATATGATATTGTCTAGTTTGGCCACCGGGGATAGCATAACCCTACCACGGGGGTTAAACATGGTATATGATATGAAACGATACGATATAAATATGAGAATGTTCAATTAGGTTATGCTAAAGTATTTGAGAATATGCACAGTTGTTTTTATTTTGAATATGTAAAGATTGAAATATCGCACTGTATTTCTTTCCTACATATAAAACTATATGAAAATGCTCATGTTGTACACACTAGTATATGTGATTTGCTTACTGAGTTGTTGATAACTCACCCCCTTTTCTCCAAATATTTTTTAGATGATATGGATAGTTCAACTGAGGACTAGGAATATAAATTGTGAGCAAGGCTATGCTAAGGATAGGGTGTTGAGTACTTTAGGGTACTGTTAATAGAAGGACTACATGTGTTTTTTAAATATGTTATTGCTTTCATTTTGGGTTTACTAAAACTTAAGGATTTATCAGTTTATATCGAAGAAGCTAATGGGAAATTGTGGACCCTTTGATTTATGTTGAATATATATGAACATCATTATGAGTTAATTTGGAAATTATGATATTGTTTATTGCTTACGAAGTCTTTGAAGATTTTTAGATGTGTTGGGAGATAAGTTTAAAAGTGACAGGTAATAATTCTTTAACCCATCCGGGTACGGGGTCTTATAGTTGGTATCAGAGATATGTTTTGGGTTCCTATGCTAGATTTGCATAAAAAGAAATGAACCGAGGTTGAGGAAGTTTTAAACTATAAAAATACATTATGAAATAAATTAAACTGTAAGCGTACCCCACACTAGATTTGCATAAAAAGAAATTAACCGAGGTTGGTTTATAAAAAATGTGCATGTGATGTTTTGAAAAGAAAATATGAAAACAAGTTTGGTTATGTGTTCTACATTCACTCATGGTATAGCACAAAAGCATAGGTACATTTTTATTTTGATTCTGAATATGGTACATTTTCATTAATATAGTTTGTACAACAATTAGAAATACAAATTACAAATTTATAAGGCTTTTAGAGAGATCGGCTTGCTCTCTACTTCCTCTCCTCTTTTTACTATATGCACCCTCCACTCCTCCTCTAGCCCAACAGGTTGAATCATTTGATGAAAGCTACCTCCTCGCTGGTCTCCTCCACCTCTAAAACTTTACCTTCTTAATGGGTTAGGGGGCGTGCCATATGCACCCCACTAGCTCTTGGTTTCAGCTCCTGCATGTAGCATTCCTTGAGAGGTCAAGAACTTCATCTTTAAATGGTAGGTAGAGGTAATTGCTTTCAGGTTGTTGGGAGTCAATCGGCCAATTATGGCATTGTAAGATTATGGAGCCTTCACTACCAGGAAGTCCATCATGACAGAGGCCATGTAGGGAGAGACAAAGAGAGTGATGGTCCTAACTGGCTGAACTGTGTCCCCGGAGAAGCCCTTGAGTGGCATTGGGGCCGGTTGAAGCCTGGTAGCATCTATTCCCATGCAAGTGAATGCTTCATAGAATAGGATGTTCGCTGAGCTGCCATTGTAGATGAGGATCCTCTTTGTGGTGGAGTTGGTGAAGTTTCGGGTCCCTCCTTGTGGCTCTACAGGCCACCTCCTTAGGGAAACCATGCAGGGTCGTATGCGTCTTGAAGGTTTTGAAGTGCTTGAGTGGGTCTTGGGTGCCGTCGTACATTTTCATAGGGGGACCCAAAAATTCAGTGGTAAGGGTACCGCCATCGCCTCTTTATTGTATGGGTGGCTCGTGCTAATAAGTAGCTGGTCCACTAACGATGAGGTGCCCATTTTCCTTGCCATCTCCTCATACTTTTCCTTGAGGTTATGCAACTCATTCTGTATATTCCTCCTCTCCTCGTCTACGTTGCCTTTTCCACTAGCATTTCTGGACTCAACATGCTCATTGTTGCTAGCTACAGCATCGTGCCCTAGCTCGTTGGTGGTTTCCTTGATGGACTTGTTTTCCTCTTGAAGAACACCCACCGCAGCAGTCAATCTTTCTACCAGTTGCTCCATCACTGCTAATCTAGCTTCCATGCTCATTGATGTTGCTTCCTCCTGTTCCTGAGCTGTCTAAGAATGGGTTCTCATGGGAATACAAAGAACAAGTGAAGTCTATAGGGATCCCAAAGACGACGCCACTGTTAACGTCGTGTTTCGTACACTTTTGTGTCAAGCTCTCAAGAACTCAGGCCTTTTGTCTTAGGCCTACGGATACAAAAAAAACATCGCTGGACGGGGGCTGTGGTGGTGGTTGGTGAGTCTCTGATGCAAAAGTCAGTATCGTCTTAGAGCAGAGTGTAAGTAAGTAAAGAGTTCAGAAAGTCTAAAAGCGTTCTTGTTACCTGAAGATCAGCTTATATACCTGATTTCTAGAATTAGATGCTCATGCTCTGTGTCAAGGGGAGGTGTCCCCTCTACAATTCCTTCTGCCATGCACATTTATTGTGGCGTGGCCCTCTAGGGGATGCATTTAATGCGATGTGGCTCTTTGCTTTGTTCTGCCAAGGGTTGCGTGCTGTCAAATTCTTCATTCTCCTTCCATCAGAGGATCAAGGGCTCCCCTTGATCTGCGCCCACTTGTCTAGTGTGTTCCTCCCTCCTTTGAGCCAGGGTGGACTTCCCATGCTTCCAAGGCTGTAGATTGACTTCTGCTAGGGGCTAGGAACCCTTTAATTGGATTAGTAGATTGTTCGGTTGGCCTGGGCCCCTCATGGTATTGGGCTCAGACTTTAGGCCTTTGGCTCGGGGGAAAAACCTCCTAACATATGCTATGTTTAATTCTTCAGTATTCCAAAAGAAAAAAAAAAGAAAAAAAAATTATTGGGTTGAATCTAATCAAACTCGAAGTACCCATAATTTGTTTATGGGTAGCACTAGTCGTCTTAACAATTCCCATTTGTTCTTTGCCAACCAATCTTATTAGGAGACCTTTTCTAAAAACAGTCAAACTATTAATACCATTTATTCCAAAATGAGGTCATCTAGGAATGATGGTCGAAGAGGTTATAACCTTCAGATGAGTGGGTGAATGATTTTACATTTGATTTTACAAAGAATTCATAAAGAAGCAAAAAATCAAAGAGGTTCTCCATGGTGACTATGTGGTTATGGCTATTTTCATTATTCTCTCTTCTAGGTCTCACAAATCCATATCTAACCATAAAATTACTCGTCAAAGATTATTCCATTTAAATGTTCTCAACAAAACAAACCCAAAAACAAAGTTAAAAAAAAAGAGAGAGAGAACAAAACAAATAGAGAATAAAACATACCTAAAAGCTAGCAGCAGTCTAAGCTAAACAACTCTGTCCCTGCTTCGCATATCTGAAACTTAGACATGATAAGCCTTAGCATAACACATGCATCTTAGACGATTACCATTTGGCCAAAATGGTTAAGGTAGAAAAAAAGTGATTCTATCCATATTATATTAAGAAAGGCGAAAAGGTAATTCTACCCAAGGCCAATACTTACTAAGTTTTGAAGTAAGCTCTCTAGTACTTGTAAGGGTGGATGAAAACTAGAGCATTGTTGTTATTTTCCTCTATGGATTCATTACTCTTCCCATAGGACAAAAGAAATAGCACGATAGCCACCAACTTCCACTGGTTTGGGACCCTCTTGCAAATCTGGAAATAGAAAAAAATATAGAGAGACACGACTGCTAGGGTTTTGTGTGTGTGTGTGTGAGAGAGAGAGAGAGAGAGTCTGGGACTTAAAACCTGATTACGCCCAAATAATAACGCGGTAGTTGTAGCACAGCTTTGAGGTGTCGATTCCACAGGGTGACAAATTAAAAGAATAGCAGAATGAACAAATAAACTAAAGAAAAATATTAAATAAGTAATGGAGAATAAAGATTGATTTTAACTGCAAATTAAAGTGAAGCAAAGTGATTAACGAAAAAAGTACTCAAATTTGACGAACAGTAGAGCGTCGGGAATCCCTTGCACAATTCTGGTATTTTAATTATTCTTAATTCATCGGAACTCAATTCCTGAAATGTCCAATCGGAAGGTACAGATTTATAAACTAAAATTAAATCAAATGTAACCCTTTGAAAAATCATTCACCACTTTTAAAATACGTAAATTACTATCCCTATTGAGAAAATCCAACGACGACAATATACTCAGGGAGCGATATTACAACAAAAAACTAAATCAATATAGATAAATAATTGATCCAAATATAATCAAAGAACTAATCCATTCAATAGAAAAAGTATGACTTAATCCATAAATAGAATAAATTCTAAGATTATTCGGAGAAGAAATCATCAACAATGAATTGAGAATGATAAAACAAAAGAGTTTTAACAATTAAAAATCAAATACATAAATTAAAAATAAATTGAAAATACAATCTAATATGCAAGTTCATCCCTAGCCTTACTTGAGAATTTAGTTACCCATGAATATAATGGACAACAAAAATATCAAGAGAATAATGAAGTAAATGGCAGCCATGAAAGTGATTTTCTCCTCTCTTCAAATCTGCCTCTAGTGCCTCTCATCCTCCTCTATTTCGTGCTAATGATATACTTATATAGGGTAGGAAAGAAATCCTAATGTCTTCATAATTTCCGCATAAAACAATTGCCTAAATTTTAGGATTCATCTTGGCAGCCATGTACGTACTTCAGGAATTTGAATTTGGAAATCCTTATTAGACAAATTTATAACCCTTTAAGATAGCTTTCTAATTCATCAAGAATCGCATCAATCCAATATGTGAATAAAATGTTACAGTCAAAACACTAAAGTATATCCAGACTGTCTCCTAGCGAATTTTGGACTTGGACTTTTTGTAGTTTCCTTTTGTGATTTTTTTTCTTTTTCTTTTATTCAAAATTGCTCTCAAACCCCATGAATTTCCTCATTTGAATTTGACTGGACTTGATTTGCTCTTTTATAAACTCTAAAATTAAATATAAAAAATTGCTTAGGAGTTTCCCAACGTAAATAGAAACTCAATTTAAGAATACACGTTAATTTCTATGATTTCTATTCACATTTTAGCATTTTAATCGAATAATAGGGTATTTAGAGTGTACTTTCAAACACTCATCACACCCCCCAACTTACTCATTGCTAGTCCCTAGCAATTTTCATGCTCAAAACAATGAAAGAGACCAAAGAAAATCACAAATAAAGGCCATCAAGTCACACTTTCCAGATTCACATATCAAAACAATCTAAGGAATCCAATAACCCATCAAAATCAATTCACCTATAGCAATCCACAGAGTGTGTGTGTGTGTTTTCCAAGCTATAACCATCTTCCCATAACCATCTTACCACTAACCTTGACACATGCAACATCAAGAACGTCTTAAGCAAAATGTTCAACTCCATAACTCATGGGTATAATAGTATTTTGTGTAAGGGCTCTCTCTATGGAGTTGACAATGAATGTACACACACTCTCATGGAAAATTAGGCAATTATGTATAAGCAACAAGCAAACATTGATCTTATGATATGAACACTAACAAATGAGACTTCCACCAGCCTTTTAAAAAACTTATTTAGGATTAGAACGGTCAACACAAAAGGTTGTAACGTGGCTTGGGTTCGAAGCTATATGAAAAAAAAGGATGAAAGGGATTCAAAAACTTTGAAGTACATACAAAGGGAATTTTATTAAATATCTCAATAGATCACACTTCTCACTTGTTGTACCCTCCAGCTTTTCAATTCATCAAATAATAATGATTTTCCTTCTTCTTCCTCTTCTCTCTCTTTTTTTTCAACAATCTGATGGACAAACATATGCCACTTTGGTATTTTTTCCATTTCTACCAATCTTTTCTCTTTTTTTTTTCTTTTTTCTTTTTTTTTCTTCTTTTTTTTAATTGAAAATAATAAAATAATAGAAAGAAAATGCAAATTCCACACCTAGTATACACTTGGAAGTAAAAATGGTAGAAAATTAATGTATAGGTTATACTCTAATGTAGAGAGGTATGAATGATATGGGCATATGAAAAGAAAAAGCTACATGTGTTTATTGGCTCAAAGTTGGCTACTAGTGGTCTATGATGGAAATGGTTAGCTTGAAAGACTCAAACGTTGATCCTAAGTTGACCTTGGTCATATCCCAAGTATATCCACCATCTTACCACAAATCATGTAATGATATTCTCAAAAGAAGTGCCCAATTCAATAGATCAATAAATGCTTATCACAATTTATTGCATTTGTATGCTCTCAATCCTCTCCAAACTCATGAATACTTAAGCAAAAGAGTTCTCTAACTACATGTGTCAAACCACCATCTTACCACAAATCTTGGATGAGTGCATTAAGGGTTTTGTGAATACTTCAGCAAAAATGATTATGATGGGTTTGGTGAATTCACAAAGATGGCTATGAATGAGAATGAGTACACATGAGAAAATGATGCACATGTGATACAAATTAAAAAAATTGACACATGAAAATATGTCACAGAGTTCCAACAAGCATTTTAAATATTGAATTTGCACCACCACCTCCCAACTTAAATGAATCAAAATTGAATGGGGAGTAACTAAAAATGGTAGAATACACCTGATGAGTAACGTGGGTAGCTCGCTAAGCACCAAAGATGGTAACCTGAACTCACAGAATAAAACTAACCTACAAACAAAGACAAAGAAAACAACAACAAACAAAAAGAAAAAGAAAGAAAATAAGAGAAAATAAAAATAAAACAAAGCAAAACAAAATAAATAAAGAAAAACATACCTAGGTAGTGTGGTCAAGGTTGATAGACTGGATCCACAAGTGGAATGTCTTCCACTTCTGGAACTTGCCTATCAATTAATACTTTAAGGCGTTGACCATTTACTCTAAAGATCTGACCATCCTTAGAATCTTCTATTTCTACTATTCCGTTTTCAAAAATATTTTTCACTACAAAATGGGTTAGTCCACTCAAACTGAAGTTTTTCTTGGTGCTTATGAAATCCAAAATCATATAAGTATATTCGGTCATTAGGTTTAAATCTCTTCCTAAGAATATTTTTATCATGAAACGTTTTCATTTTAACCTTATAGACTTTAGACTTAGGCAAAAGTTTCAATTTAACTCTTGGTACTTTTATACTTACAGAAATCTGTCTTTCACCTTTGTTAGGCAGTTCCTCAAATTTCGGTTGCCAATCCAGTGTTCCATAATCCTGAATTTTATCAAAAACAACACAAATATCAACAATATCATATGAATTACTAATAGTATCAAACTCAGAATTAACAAGGGAATATTCAAGGGGATCAAAATCATGAGTTGTATGAACTCCCTTGTCTATGAGTGCATCAATCATGTACGTTTGGTGGCACTCGTCATCTATTGGTTGTTTCTCAATATGGAAAATGTTGACCTCCATGGTCATGTTTCCAAAAGATAGTTTCATCAACCCATTCCTGTAATTTATAAGTACATTAGTCGTAGCAAGGAAATATCTACCTAATATGAGGGAAACATTAGAGTTAGACTCAACAACTGACTGAGTGTCCAAAATTAAGAAATCAACTGGATAATAAAACTTGTCAATTTGGATCAAAACATCCTCAACTATCCCTCTCGGTTTCTTAACTGAACGGTCAGCCAACTGAAGCACAATAGAAATAGGCTTAATTTCACCCAAGCCAAACTGCAAATAAATGGAATAAAGCATCAAATTAACACTAGCTCCTAAATCTAGTAAGGCTTGTCCAAACTCATGATTCCCAATATTACATGCAATGGCTGGACAACCAAGATCCTTGTACTTAGGAGCAATTCGCTGCTCAATTAGAGCACTAACTTGCTCTGTCAGAAATGCTATTTTCTTAACATGGTGCTTTCTCTTAACTGTACACAAATCTTTAAGAACTTTTGCATAAGTGGAAACTTGTTTAATAACATGAAAAAGAGGAAGGTTAATCTTTACCTGCCTGAGGTTCTCCAAGATTTCATTACTAGAATCCAAAGTTCGCATACCAGATTTTAAAGTTTGAGGAAATGGTACCTTAACTGGGCCCTTAATTACCTCGGCTTTCTTGGGCAACTCGGTACTATCATTGCTTTGTTCCTTTTCAACATCCTCTGGCTTATCATTTGTTGCGATGAGTAAGGACTTACCACTTCTTATCACAATGGCATTGACCTCTTTCAAATTTCCTTGCGTCATATGTTGACCTTGGGTTATGGATTGAGGTTGAGAATGGAACTTGCCACGCTCATTCACACTCAAGTAGCTCATCATCTTGGATACATGGCACTTTATCTCCTTATTTTCTTCAACAACCTGCATAATCAAATATTCAAACTTTTAATTAGTTTTACGCTGTGCCTGAATAAAAGCATGTAAAGTATCTTCTAAGGGGCTCCTAGAAGAAGAAGATGCATGATATGGTGCAGGATATGATTTAGGAGGTTGTGCAGGCAGCTGGTTTTCAAACTTCTAGCTAAAGTTTGGGTGATTTCTCCAACTAGAATTATATGTATCTGAGGAGGGTGAAAAGGGGTTTTTTATACATGCCAACGGGAATTGCAATGTTCCTCATACACTAATCTCATCTTAGCAAGTGTTAGGCAATCTTGTGCAAGATGATCTACTCCCTGACAGATAAAACAAAGTTTAGAGGCATCAACTTGGGGAATAATATGAGCTGCCATAGTTTCCTTCATCTTCAAGGCCTCTAACTCTCTAGTTAGGCCCTCCATCATTGCCTTCGAGTTATCTTCTTCTTTGAGATAATAGATACCCCCACTAGAATGAGTTTGATTGGAGCGTGCTTGATTAGTACTATCAAAAGCATTTGGTTCTGTCCAACTGTGAGCTTTTTCTGCAAACTCATTCAAATACTCTATTGCCTCATCCGGCTCCTTCTGCAAAAACTCACATTACACATCATTTTAACAAATTGACGTTCTCTAGGAGTGAGACCTTCATAAAAATAGCTAACTAGACACCATCATTCATAACTATGATGGAGACACAAGCTAAGTAACTCTTTAAAACGTTCCCATGCTTGATACAAAGTCTCACTATCCTTTTGTGTAAAAGTTGAGATTTGCCTTTCAAAGTATTAGTCTTATGATGAGGAAAGTATTTATTGAAAAAAAATTGGGTCATCTTAGCCCATGACCCAATCGACCATGGTCTCAATGAATACATCCAACTCTTTGCCTTATCCTTTAGGGAGAAATGAAAGAACTTGAGTCGAACAACATCTACAATGCTAGGTTGACCATGAAATGTAGCAACAATCTCTTCAAACTCCCTAATATGCATATATGGATTTTCACTCTCTAAACCATGAAAAGTAGGGAGAAGTTGTATTATCCCTGGTTTGAAATCCATTGGAGGAATATTTGGTGGAAATATAATGCATGATAGTGTTGCTATGCGTGTAGGGTGAAGGTACTCATGTATAGTCCTAGGTTGATCTTCATGCATACTCATTTTTTCGGGACTAGATGGATTATAAAACAAATGATTATAATGCATGATGGTCTACAAGCAAATTGATCTAAGGAAATACCTGTGCATGCAAGGTAGAGAAACATACAACACTAAAAAAAATACAAAAATAAAAATAAAATAAAATAAAGATGTAGCAAGCTAAAAGAGTGAACGAAGTTATCGCTTTTACAAACTGTTGAAGACAAAAACTATCTAGCAATTATTCTACCGTCTCCCAGGCAACAGCGCCAAAATTTGATTACGCCCAAAGAATAACGCGGTAGTTGTAACACAGCTTTGGGGTGTCAATTCCACACAGAGACAAGTTAAAAGAATAGTAGAAAGAAAGAAAAAACTAAAGAAAAATATTAAATAAGTAATGGAGAACAAAGATTAATTTTAACTACAAATTAAGATAAAGCAAAGTGATTAACGAAAAAAGTACTCAAATTTGATAAACAGTAGAGAGTCGGGAATCCCTTGCATAATTCTGATATTTTAATTATTCTTAATTTATCGGATAACTCAATTGGGAATTCAATTCCTGAAATTTCCAATCGGAAGATATAGATTTATAAACCAAAATTAAATCAAATGTAACCTTTTGAAAAATCATTCATCACTTTTAAAATACATAAATTACTTTCCCTATTGAGAAAATCTAACGACGACAATAAACTCAGGGAGCAATATTGCAGTAAAAAACTAAATCAATATAGATAAATAATTGATCCAAACATAATCAAAGAACTAATCTATTCAACAGAAAAAGCATGACTGAATCCATAAACAAAATAAATTCTATGATTATTCAGAGAAGAAATCATCAACAATGAATTGAGAATGATAAAATAAAATACTTTTAGCAATTTAAAATCAAATATATAAATTAAAAATACCATCTAATGTGCAAATTCATCCCTAGACCTACTTGAGAATTTAGTTACCCATAAATATAATGGACAACAAAAATCTCAAGAGAAGAATGAAGTGAACGACAACCATAGAAGTGATTTTCTCCTCTCTTTAAATTTGCCTCTAGTGCCTCTCCTCCCCCTCTATTTCGTGCTAATGATATGCTTATATAGGGTAGGAAAGAAACCCTAATGTCTTCATAATTTTTGCATAAAAAAATCACCTAAATTTTAGGACTCATCTTGGTAGCCATGTATGTACTTTAGAAGTTTGAATTTGGAAATACTTATTAGAGACAACTTTATAGCCTTTTAAGATAGCTTTCTAATGCATTAAAAATCGTATCAATCCGATATATGAGTAAAACGTTACAGTCAAAATACTAAAATATATCCAGACTGTCTCTTAGCGAATTTCGGACTTGTACTTCTTATGATTTCCTTTTGTGATTTTTTTTCTTTTTCTTTTCTTCCAAATTGCTCTCAAACCCCATGAATTTCCTCCTTTGAATTTGACTGGGCTTGACTTGCTCTTTTATTAACTCTGAAATTAAACATAAAAAACTGCTTAGGAGTAGCCCAACGTAAATAGAAACCCAATTTAAGAATACACATTAATTCTTATGATTTATATTCACATTTTAGCATTTTAATCCAATAATAGAGTATTTAGAGTACACTTTCGCACACTCATCAAAACCTAAAAAGCTTAAGAATGTATTTTTATACAAACCCGGTTACCAGGTTTTAAACCTAGAACCATGATTTCGCACGCGAATTCAGACTGGCTATATTTAGTTTTTACAATACGAGGTTTTGGCTTGGATTTGATCTGGGTCAAAAACCATAATCGGAACTTGGATAATCACATTCCGGAAAAATTCGGCCCAAATGAATAGTCTTAGTAGTGTCGTGAAACTACTAGCATTTATGCTAGAGTTTGGAAGGTAAGTAGTCTTTACATTCCAAGCAAATGTATCTACACCAATTGTTCTTGTTCTACTTAAACTCTTTTATTGTTATTATTGTTGATCTTGTTGTTATATATTGGTTTATTTTTCATCTTCCTTAGCCAATTTAAGCCAAAACTAGTAAGATTAGTTGTAAAAATGATTCTAAATATATGTTTCATATAAAAAATAAAAAATATTTCAAATATGATAAAATGTTGTATTTTACTATTTTTTGTAGTGAGATGAAAGGAGTGTAGGATACCATTATTCAAATATTTAGAGGTTATTTGGATAGAGAGATGAGATGAGTTGGTTTTAAATTAAAGTTGAAATTTGAATAAAATATTATTAGAATATTATTTTTTAATATTATTATTGTTTTAAAATTTGAAAAAATTGAATTAGGATTCAAAAAAGTTAAATTATTTATTATAATTTGTGTAGGAATTTGAGAAAGTTGTAATGATGATATGAGATGCTATGAGAGTGTTTTTCAATCCAAACGGCCTCTTTTTTTTTAGTCAATATAGTAGTCAATCTTATTGAACTGAAATATGACATTCAGCCATTACGAGAGGTTTAATACATTCAGCAATACACTCAATATCTAATAGTTCAACTTCTAAATTAACTTATGTTTGTGCTAAACGATGGGCAATTCAAATCTCTCTTAACATGCTAAATTTTTCATTGAGTATTGCATAAAAGCCTGCTAACATCTGCAATAAGACACTACAGTTTCCCAGCAAGAGAATCACCTCTCTTAATAGCACTAACAACTTGACTAGAATAACCTTCAAAGATAATGGAGTTAAGACCCAACTCCTGACAAAATAAAATAGCTAAAAGTAACCCTCTTGCTTCTGCCAACACTAGATCAGTACAATAAGCCTTTGGTTGCATCATACTTCCTAAAACAGAACCAGTTGCATCTCTAATCACCACACCTATACCAATCTTATGGAACTCAGTTCTAACTGCCACATCCCAATTCACTTTCACCCAAGGTGATGGAGGTGATTCCCAGTGAGTAGTAGGCAAAGAGTAGTGAGATCCAAACCCTACTGACTTTTATCTTGCATTGCAATAATCTTCAACAGCTTTAACTGCATTCCCATATAGCACATGGAGAGACTAAAAAGGACCATCATGAATTAGTGTATTTCTCCTAAACCAGATAAGTCGAGCTAAGGTGCAAAGGGCACAAGATCCTAAGATGATAATCTGTCAAGCAGCTGCTCAAAAACATTGAAGAAATTAGGAGTTTGAATGTTTGCCATCTAAATAGTCTTAGAACATAGAAGCCATACATCTTTTAGCAAATGGACATGTTCATAGTATATGGGCAGGTGTTTCCTCGTCAAGCATACAAATGGACAAGAAGAATCAGTAATATCCCTCCTCTTACATAAGTTAATTAGGCAAAGGATCTATGCAGGCACTCCAAACAAACTGTTTCACAGCACTTGTTGTTTGCAAAGACCAAAGTCTCTTCCATAAAAAGCACTTCTCAATGAGAAATGCCCATTAACAGTTCCTTTCCATACCAATTTATCAGCAGTAGGCAAAAGACTAACATGCAACTTTATAATCTCCTTGACATCTTCCTCTTGAAAAATTTCTTGGAAAAGATCCATATTCCACCATCTCATGTGAACATCAATAAGATTAGCTACAACTGCATTCTCATGAAGAAGAAACTAGGAGTTTGAATGTTTGCCTTCTGAATAGTCTTAGAACATAGAAGCCATACATCTTTTAGCAGATGGACATGTTCATAATATATGGGCAGGTGTTTCCTCCTCAAGCATACGAATGGCACAAGAAGAATCAGTAATATCCCTCCTCTTACATAAGTTAAATAGGAAAAGAATCTATGCAGGCACTCCAAACAAACTGTTTCACAGCATTTGTTGTTTGCAAAGACCAAAGTCTTTTCCATTTCTCAATGAGAAATGCCCATTAACAGTTCCTTTCCATATCAGTTTATCAGCTGTAGGCAAAAGACTAACATGCAACTTTATAATCTCCTTAACATCTTCCTCTTGAAAAATTGCTTGGAAAAGATCCATATTCCACCATTTCATGTGAACATCAATAAGATCAGCTACAACTGCATTCTCATGAAGAATAGCTACAAGGGATTGAATCATGCATGAAGAGTCTCTATTCAGCCATTTATCATTCCATATCCTAATCTTAATGCCATCACTCACTCTCCACATAACGCCTTCCTCAACTAGAGGAATAGAGTGAAAAAGATTTCTTCACAAATATGATGGCCTTGGACCAAGACCAGCATATAAAAGGGATGTGTGTGGAAAGTATTTGGCTTTAAGAGTCTTGCTTGACAATGAAAGAGAAATAGTATTACTTAGGACACGTTTGAATGTTTAGAGTTGAATAGTAGTGAAATAATAGAAATAAAGATGTTTTATAAAAAATATATTTTAAAATAAATATTATATTGGAGTTTATGAAAGTGAATATATTTTAAAATAATTTTTGTTTTAAAGTTTGTTGAAGTTATATTAATATTTATATTTGAGTAATTAGGTATTAGATAATAATTAAATAAAAAATTTAAAATTTAAAATTAATATGTATTTTGTGTTTCAAAATGACATTGCCCTAAAAAAAATTCTTCTTTTTTTTACATATTAAGAAAATTATTTCTTAACAATTAAGAAAAAAAATTAAAAAAAAAAGTTTATACATATCTTAACAGTTAAGGAAAAAATATATATATAAATAAATAAAAAAAACACCAATCGGTGCAAATGCTTTGGTAGACCTATTTCTCTTTTAAAAATTTGGAAATACTGTTTACCAAACATCCCCTTGAAACACAGGTGAAACCAGTTGGTGGTTGGAAACCAAAAGACCAAAGCGAGACAATAAAATAAACAAAAAAAATGACGTATGTTAGATCCTCTTTCGGCTCCTTCCCGATTCGCATTTTCCATTCATATCCCTCCAACCTCCCCCCACTTCTTCGCAGCTCTCCCTCTTTTCTATGTCTCTGCTTTTGGTTGCTGGATCTTTCAATGGCTATTTCAGGTTCTGATCCAATCGGACTTTTCTTCTTTCGAATTTTTCTTATTCAAAATGGCCAAATTTCAACCATTTCTGTCTTTTTGCATTTTTCTCCCCCTTTAAAACATATCAATATCATAAAGAGATGGGCTTTCCCCCTTCCTTTGGGTTCCTAAGATAATACATGAAATTGTTTCAATTAACCCAAATAGTTTTGTAGGTTGGTTTATTTGTCTGTTTGTTTCTTTTTTTCGACTGGGCAATTTATGGGTTCATTTGGTTATAGTAAAAAATACTGATAGCATCCTTCCTGGGTTATTATTTTCAGCAATCGACGGTAAATGTATCTGAGGAACTCTTATTGTCATTGCTTAAGCTTTAGTGAACCAATAAACTGCTTAGGAATTAAATTCTTTATGTTCTGAGAATTTTGATTTTAGTGTGAAATTTGACTTGCTCTGGGTTTGATATTATTATTATTATTTTTTCAATAGGTGCTCATTAAATATGATGGCAGATAAGGAGAGAGAGAATGGCAATGCAGATCTTTTACTGTCTGTTTGATAACTTATTGCCCAGTTGTGAATTTTGACGTCATTGAAATCAATTAAAACTTCCTTGCGAAGGCGTAATCAGCTTAACGATTGTTTTCTTCGGTTAAGTTGGTACCCTCTTTACAAGATGCCATATTATATACAGAGACTTTATAATACTTGCAAGGCATCATTTTCCCCGAATGGACCAGTCTCAGAAGAAGCACTCGAGAAAGTCCGTGCTAAGTTAGGTATTAAGAAGGATCCTGATGTTGTCTCATGTATATATAGACTTTACTTGCATTGTGTAGCTTCATGTTATCAATAGCTTATCTTTCTTGTTATTTATATGAAATATTTGAGATATCAGATGCTGTTTGAAACGTGCAAAACATTATCAAAATGGTTGTTACTTGGAACAATGTTTGACTAGTGTCTCACTTCTAAAGCTAACCCATTGATTGACCATGAGCTGGCCAATTCTATGGTCCATTCTAGTTTGGCAGACACACAAAGGCACATGTATCTGTGCCATGCTCGAGCTGTATTTGTGGTACCTCAAACTTTTAACAAATCTTGTTCAAGTTGGATTGGAAGAAGCAGCTAACAAGGAACCTGTATGAAAAGTTGTAGGAGATCCGTTTTAGAAGTCTCTAATGGGCATAGCCATCATCAAAACTATTCTCATTTATAATTCTATCAACAAGAACATTTTAAAACCTCACTGGAAAAGAATTTCCAATGGTTATTAGCCTTAGAAGGTACTTTATATGATATTTTTTCTCAGCCCTTCAAGCCAATTTGGGATGTTTTGACATTTGTTTTATCTTCATGTTTTCCAAACTGTTTGAGGAATGTACTCTTTTTTTTCCATGAGTAGTATTCTGTTTGAGGAATACGTTTCCCATGTACTTGGGAACTCCACTTGCTGTTTTCTCAACTATTAGTGATCCAGGAAAACATAAACAAAATAAAATTAGAAAGCCCTGTACAGAAAAAAATCAAGTAGTACTGCTGATTTTTCACATGTTCTATTTGGATTTTTGTATTGGAACTATTCAGGTGTTTTTGTATGTTCGGCATCATTTGTTCATTATTTTTGAGGAAAAGATTTGACCTTTGATTATTTAACTAGTAAATTGTATTGCTAGGAGGTTGACATGGTGTCAGTGTTTGATATTGAAACCTAATAAGCCATAAATGCCATGCCAAGTGGTCATTTGTGTTTGAGAAGCATCCAGTCCATGCATGCCACAATACAAGAGAAAATGACCATACTATTAGAGAGGCTGTAACCATTAGTGTGAGGCCTTTGGCTTATCAGAATGTACCAATAATGAAGAAACAATATTTGTTTGATGGAGCTGTCTGATATAAAATTTTGATAAGTTTAACTTTATTGATAAAAAAGGGATGTAATCCAGGTATACTTCAGTATACAGGATGTGCACCTAGGGGAAAAAGAAACCGACAGGAGTGAAAAGCCCTGATAACTAGAACCAGTAGAACAAGATTGGGCAACCATCCAAAAGAAAAAGAGTTTTAAAAGAAAATACTTGACTTCTAACCCATTTTCTGGAAATCCTTGGATGCTTAGTTATTCCTTTACCTCTATATGCACTACATTACACAAGTTTTTTAATTTGATAAGTACTACATTACACAAGATAGATTAATTTCCATAAATTAGCTCTTTTGGAGCAAACAAAACAGTCTCTCCAACATGGCAAAACAATACCACTCTAATGACCTAACCCAGTTTGGCCTGAACAAACCCAAGTAGTGTTCCACAAAGCACTGGCTACCCGACAATGAAGTAAAAGATGCCAATCCCTCCCCCAGTCTTCTTACATAAGGAACACCAATCTAGCACAGTAACATCATAAGTGAGGGTCTTTCCAGGAGTTGGAGTCCAAAAAAATGAATGCCACTCAATGGAGCCATATTCATCCAAATCTTCGTCTAAGGGAGAGAAGAACTACCAATACTGCTCTATAGAATTATTTAACATCAAATTCCCCTCGCTTTTGACTGGGTCCAGCGAGCGTGTCCACTCCATACCTTCTCAATATTATGGATTACAAGACATTATAAAAAGAAGTTATAATCTCCACCTCCCAATTATGTACCACTTGGACTAACTCAACACTATAGAAGATGGAGTATAGCGATCAAACAAGATTGAACTGTTCTCATTTGAGACTTTCAATGTGTTTGAGGTTTTTATTGATGCAGCTATTGTGGATTAGTTTTCCCAAGACTTGCTATTGAATCTATCATTTGGATTAACTTGTGTTCCTGTTCCTGAACATAAGCATTGGTTTTAACTGTTACAAGCAAATGGTTCTTCATCTCTTTAAAAGACTACTGGACAAGGTTGTGCTTTATATTCAAATGGTTGCTATAATTTATATTTATTGGTGCTTGGCCGTGCTTCATAGACTTATTTATATGTGGAGTAGAAATTTATTTACAATTGGAGTTTCTACTTTTATGATTATTTGGCATACTGGTATGATATCTTTAAATCTCATATGTTGTGACGTTCCTGACTTGTACTCCCTTTCTATAGGTGTATAAATTGTAAGTTCTCATAATGCTACCATCCCATTTGGTAGCTTTGCAATTTTAACTCTAGCTATAACTTTATTTCAGACAAAATCAAGCCTTCCGACGTAGGTCTCGAACAGGAAGCACAGCTGGTACGCAGTTGGTCAGCGTCTGCAAATGAGCATAATGGAAGCCATCAATCAATGCCAGCTATTAAATACTTGCATTTACATGAGTGCGACAGCTTCTCTGTAAGCACAAGGCATTATGTAATTGGTTTTCAATTGCAAATTTTATTTTTGAAGAATTATGACTTTGAAGTTGCTTATAAAAAGAAGTTACATTTAATTTGAGAATTATGTTTTATTTGATGCATCATATGTCTTCCATAAAAGTTGCTCTTAGAATTTAGATAGTTGAAAATTGAATTACTGAGTTACTGGTATTTAATATTTTTTGAAGATAGGAATCTTCTGCATGCCACCTTCCTCTATCATACCTCTTCATAATCATCCTGGAATGATTGTGTTGAGCAAGCTTGTTTATGGCACCCTACATGTTAACTCATATGACTGGCTCGATTTACCTGGGCCTGCTGATCCTTTGCAAGGTGTGTATTTTTATCAGATTATCACTCCTAATTGATTATGTTAGGCAGTCGTACTATTTAATCTCACATTTGTTGCTCTTATATATAATTCCTGGTAGTTGGTCTTGGCAGGCAGTAAGATGGGTAACTTTATTATGATGTTAGTATATTGCTGAACAACATTATGTCTCCTTTCTTTTAATTGAGTTGCAATCATAGGAGCTGTGTTGACCTGTGACTGGCTTTCTTCTAGATAAACGTGTACATCAATATTTTCATGAAAACCACAAACTAGAAAGCCAGGTAAGGGAAGATCACAAGCTATGAACTTTGCTTTTGTTTTGTTTTGTTTTTTCTCAGGTGCAGCTTTGTACAATGATTGTTTGATTATTGGAACAATTTTCCTCCTTTGAGATTGATCATAAAGATTGTGCTGCATTAATCTCAAGGGAGGGTGCAAAGTGTTAGCTTTTAGTAGTTTGAGGGTGCAATGTGTCAGTTTTGATAGTTACGGTGTAAAATGCAAAATCACTAATAGCTTGATGGTGCATAGTGTATTCATCCCTTGATAGATAAGGGAGACAAAATTTAAAAGGCTAAATTTGGACAATCAAGGAATTGGCACATTCTATCTAGGATGGTGGTGAATATCCATCCAATAGAAGGATTTCATATGTTAGCATAGGAGTGATCCTTGTGTATTGAACCAAAAAATAATGACAATTTGCGTTATTCATGACACGTACATGTCTTTTGTCAATGTTACACGAGTCCATTTGGACATGTGAAATCCTGGATTGTCAATTATTACATTTGTGATTGACAGATTCGATTGTTTGAGTGTTGCTTAGTCTAGGTGTGCTTAAAGCACTAGGATAAATAAATGACAATAAATAAAGTGCTTTCTACCCCTGCAGGAAAGTACACTTAAGTAAGGGTGCAGAAGAAGGGAAGAAAATATCAATCAAATTATTATTTTGTCAAAAGTGTTTGACAACAGTACTGAAATAGTTTTTTTTTTTTTTTTTTAACCAGTAAATAAGAATTTGGTTGATGAGAACTAGGTACGGTCCAAGAACACAGGACCCTTTTTGTCATCACCCAAGCTATCCCAATTCTAGCAAAGAATTCCCAGATAAGCTTGTGAGCTTATCACCACACCATATGCCATGCCAGAACTTGATTCTAGATCCATCCACCTTGAACCAAGTATATCTAGAAAACTAAACCTTCGTTACACTTGGGCTGACAGCCAACAAAAGGAAATAACAAACCTTTATTTGCATCTCTGCTTTTTAAGAAAACAATGGGAGGCTGATGTATCGGCCTCCCATTGGGTGGGATGGTAAGTCTTTATCACAGCCAGTGTGAAGAATGGTGAATATCTAAAATGATGCCACAATATCAGCTTTTTTAACTCATTGAAACGTTGGCATGTTTTGTTATTGGCAAAGAATGTCTGCATTTTTTTGGCTTCATACTACAAATTGAAATTTGTGGTTTTTCAGCAAGACCTGCAAAACTCAATAGAGATGTCGAGATGGCAGCACCTTCTCCGACAACAATTCTTTATCCCAGAAGTGGGGGCAATATCCATAGTTTTCGAGCCCTAACTCCCTGTGCTATATTTGACATCCTTTCTCCACCATACTCTTCAGAACATGAACGAAACTGCACTTATTTCCGAAAGTCTCTAAGAAGGGATCTACCGGGTATAAAATTTATGCAAATTTTTAGCTATTGTTTCATTCCATTTTTGTTTGATTGCCTCTCCTAAATCGAAATTGCTAATTCATAATCCATCTTTACTGTGGCAGTCATTCATGTTCTTTCTTGGAATGTAGGTGATTTTCAGTTGGATGGAGGTATGGTTTCTGGTGTGACTTGGTTGGAAGAATTCCAACCTCCTGACAACTTTGTCATACGCAGAGCGGAGTACAAGGGTCCTGTTATTAGAACGTGATACTTCTTGTTTTGGCATACCACGCATTTGATTATCCTTACTCTTGGTATTATGAAATTGGGGGAATCCTGGTATACGAGTTGTCAATAGCCATTGCACTAAGTTATGTTTTGATTATATTGTTAGGCATTTGGTTTGTAGATATTACACAAATATAGTCTTCGTTTTGGTGACCTCGCCTTTTAACTATGGATTTCTTTCTAGAGATGAAATCCTTCGTAGTCCTATGCTGGGCTTCCATTGGGCCATTGGCTCTCTGCCTCCTCCACTCGTCACTTCCTTTTTTTTTTCATTTTTTTTCTTTTCTTTTGTCTCTTTTTCTTTAAACATCTTCTTTTATTTATATATGGATCAGCAGTGTCATTGTTTTTGGTCAGTAAGTAGTCAAGTAGGAGAGCCAGGGCCATCCAAAGCTTAACCCCAGAGCATTTATTGGCCTAGTCCAAGTTTTGTGTGACAGACTCCAAAATCCGTACGGATTTTGGAGTGATTCTAGGTGTATTATAAGTTTTAAAGGAACGATTGTTCCAGTTGGACGTAAATGATGTATAATTATTTCGAAAAGATAAATAAATATAGAATTTATATGAAAAAAATAAATTTTTAGGAATAAATATTATTATTTTTTAAAGTGATCATGTTATTTTACGACTACGTGGTATTATTTTAATACGAGACTCCCCCTAGTCAGATTTTTGCCCCCACCCTATCCAACAATCTTCGGGACGTGTCCTACACATCAGTGTCACTGTATCATGGCTTAAAAGCATTTTAAATACGTTAGAAATCAAACCGGTTTTAGTGTCTTTTTAACCTTTCATGAAAATATTTCAAGGTACCGATTCAGACGATATTGAACCTCAAGTCGATTCAAAGCTTTGTTATTTTTTACATTGCTTCTTCGATGCTTTTTTTCCCCTTTTTTAACTATATGAAAATATAATAGAATTTAATATATATATATTAACTTAATTTTCACCTTTATGTTTAGTAAGAAATGTGGAAAAATTAAAAAATAAAATATATAGCTTTTTAACTTTATTTGATTGGAGATAAAAATTATGAGTAATGAGTATTTTGTTTAAATTTGTGATCATGCACAAAATACCCTTATAACATATGAGTATTTATCTTCTTCTTAAACTGAGTTTGAAGCCACAGCGGCTGAAGGAGGGGAAAATCAAGGGGAGGTGGAGATTGAAGCCAGGATGGCGTCAGCAAAGGACCTAGAGGACTCAATTATCTCGCTCGGGTCAGGCAGGGATGGTTTCGATGGAGGCCAATGAAGCCTTGTCTACCCCTCCTAAGATTGAGGCAAGGATGTAGTTGTAGAAGGCAAGTGTGGACCCTGTTTTCTTGAACAAGTTCGAGGCAAGGATGGAGCCAGTGAAGGCCAAGGAAGTCTCGTCTACCCCACTTGAGGTTGAGGCCATGATGTTGGGTGTAGACGGTGAGAAATCTTCAGTTTGCGAGGATCTAGGGCAAGTCTTATCCGTTGGTTTAGGGGGGAAGCTTGTCCTTAAGGAGTTGCTGATTGAGGGGGCTGGGGCCCAAGGCAACATGCCTAGGCTAGAACTTGGGTATGTGTCCAGTGGGTGAGTCACCGAGGTGCTTGAAGGCGATGCAAAGGATAGTGTTGGGACGTCATCATACTCTAGACCCAAGAAGCAAGAGGGTTTGGTCTTGGATTACCTTTCGTCTACTTATCAGTCAGGATCAAGGAGGGCTCATGAGGATTCCATTGAAGAAATGGTCAAGGGGCTTCATGACCTCTTTTCAGGGGTACGATTTGGCACATCCTTTTCTCTCACCCTTTTCTTTGTTCTCGATTTGTCTTGGTCTGCTCAATTCTAACTTTGTTTTGCTTTTGATATAGATGGCGGAAGAGGATGGCCTAGCTTCGCTGGGAGAAGGCTGCACTCTAGCCTAATCTTGCTAAATCACTAGAGAAAGCGAGCAGCACAGGGTTGAGGTCATGCTTCAAGGATAGGCGCAAGATACCCTGTAGGAGTTTCCAGATATCCGAACGGCGGAGTTGGGCGAAATTGGAGGAGTCAGTGCGTGAGCTTCAGGAGGAGAATGCTATGCTGGTGAAGCAGTATAACTCCAACACTTGAGCATATAAGTGGCTCGAGAAGCAAATCCAGTCTCTCTTTGAGTCCTTGAAGAAGAAAAAGAAGTCCCTTGACTCCAAGTCACAACGAGTGAAGGACTTAGAGGTCGAGATCTCCCTGGCCCCCACCATATAATTCATAGATAAGACTTGGGAAGACAAGGCTGTAGCCAAATTGGCTAAGTTGGAGCGCCAGTTAGCCACCAACAATATTCTTGTTAGGGATTTGAAGAGCAATTTGACATACTTGCAAGACATGGTCCCTCACATGGATGCACAACTTAGGTAGGCCCTATTTGTCCGAGACTAAGTTTAGTCATATGGTTACATAGAGAGCTTGAAGAGAATGCGTGTTGGAGAATCCACAGGGCGACTTGAGGTCCTTTGACTTGGCGACACTACCTCAGACCCACAAGCGCTGAAGCACGACACCTTCATAAGCCCAAACTTGATGCCAGACGCCTTCCTGGATAACCTTACCGGCTGAATTTTTCTCTCTTCTTTTTCTTTTTCTTTTTTGTTTGTGCTCCTTGTACAATATATACATATCAATGACATCCTCTCTTTCCTTTGTGAACTCTTTACTTTCCTCTTACCTTCGTTACCTTTTCTTTGCTTTCCTTGTTGGGGCGTTTAATAGATTAGGAGTCAAGGCAAGGGCTCTCCCAACTTCTTGTCTTATCGCGACCCTTTAATGGAGATGGCCGATTAGTCAGCTGACTGGACCCAGCCGGTATCTCACAACCGGGAGGGAGGGGTTTAAGACCACTCGTATTAGTTAACACAGATAATCAAACTTTAAATGCAATATAATCAAACATGTGTGGTCGGGTAGATGAGTAGTCGGTTAATCGAGGGCAAGATCTTTTCTCCAACATGCAAAAGGCCAACCAATCAGTAAAGACTGGGCCCACCTCGCTGAAGCTCATAATCGTGAGGGAGGTCGAGCAGTTGGTAAGACTGAACTCACCTTGTTAACCCTTGTGAACTTGAGAGAGGTCAAGTAGTTTGTAAGACTGGACTTGCCTTGTTGACCCTTGTAGATGTGAGGGGTGTCCAGGAGATGAATACTTGAACTTGATCCCCAGATCCCTACACCAGTCACAATAATGGTCTAAGTCAAACTATATTCCATTGTCCAATATGATAAAACTAGGGATGTTGAATCCACAGAAACCAAGTGACGTTACTCGCTGTTATTGTCTCTAGGGTTCAACTTTGACCCACTTGGTAAAGTAGTTTACAGCCACCACTATAAACTTTACCCCCCTTTGCCCGGAGGGAGGGGACCAATCAGGTTAACGCTCCATTGTACAAAGGCCCACGACGATGATTGACATTAGCTCCTTGGGTGGAGAATAAGGTATCAAAGAATTCGTGGTAGTTCTAACATCTTCAGACAAACTCCTTTATGTCTCTGAGGGCATGTGGCTAGTAGTATCCCACCCTCATTACCTTGCCCGCCAATGCTTTCCCTCCTGTGTGGTTACCGCATACTCCTTCATCTACTTATGCTAGGATGTATTACGCTTGCTCAAGTGAGAAGCACCTTAAGAGGGGCATGGAATGACCCCATCCGTATAGGACGCCATCAATCAGGATGAAGTGCACTACCCTATTGTTGATCTTCTTCACTTCCCACTTACTGTCGGGTAACTCGTTGGTATCGAGGTACTGGATTATGTCTATAGCCCATTATGGAGCTCCTAACCCTACTTCTGCAACCTTGGCCCCTATCGCGGGCATCTTTACAGTCCTGACCACTATCTGTTTTGGTAGGGGCAAGTCTTCTTGCTTGAACATAGCCCATGCCAACTGGTCGACCTTCTGGTTTTCGACTCTTGGTATTTTTTGGATTTGAAAGTATTGAAAGCTGCCACTCTTGTCCCCCACCAATGTTAAGTATTTTTTCAACTTCTCGCCCATTATGGTGACTCCCCCTAGACTTGGTTGATGAATACCTGAGAGTCAGCTTTAACTTCTATTTTATTAGCACCCAACACCTTGACAACTGCTAAGCTAGCAAGTAGCACCTCATATTTTGCTTCGTTGTTGTAATTTTGAATGCCAGTCTGATGGCTTAGTCATACTCTTCACCGACGTTGGTAATGATATGCACCCCCCACTCCCCCTCCAGTTCAGCAGAATGTGCCATCGATGAAGATTTTCCAGGACTTCACGGGTGGTGCATCTCAGATCTCTTTTGGGAAGCCAGTAAACTATACGACGAGGCTACTAGTACTTGTCTTTTAACGTAGCTTCTGGGGACGTACTCAATGTCTAACTCGCTCAGCTCTATTGCCCAATTCATTAACCAGCTCGAGGCATTTGGTCACTGTAAGATCTTCTTCAATTGGGCTTTAGTAAGAACTCGTATTGGGTGTGCTTGGAAGTACAGTCTAAGTTGGCGGGTGGTCATTATAAGGGCAAAGACAAGCTGGTCCATGTGGGGGCATCTTGCTTCCGCACCCCGGAAAGCATGGCTGGTGTAGTACACTGACTTCTAGGAGCCCTTCAAATCTCGTACTAAAGCTACGGAAATTGTGGAGACTTCACCTAGTTCAGCTTGACTAAGTAGTGGAGGCCTCGCAAGGTACTGCTTGAGGTTCTCAAATGCCTAGTTGCACTCATCGTTCCAAGTCTATGCCTTCCATAGTACCTTAAAAAGGGGCAAGCACTTGTTTGTTGACTTGGATACAAATCAATTAAGGGTCACCACCCGGCCGATGAGTTTCTGTATGTCGTTGATGCTTCAAGGTGGGGCTATGTTTGAGTATGGCCCCCTCCTTTTCCAGGATGGCCTCTATCCCACACCTCGAGACCATGAAACCCAAGAAGTTCCAAGACTCTATGCCAAACGCACACTTTCCCGGGTTAAGCTTCATCTGGTAGCACCTCAGTACCGTGAAGGCATCTCATAGGTCAGCTAAGTGCTGTTCAAGGGTCCTGCTCTTCACAAGTTGTCCAAATAAACCTCCAAGTTTCATCTTATATGTTCCTTGAACATTCAGTTTACTAATCGTTAGTAGGTGGCCCCCGTGTTTTTCATGGCGAAAGGCATGGCCATGTAGCACTACAATCCCACAGAAGGTGCCACTGCTAATAGTTCATGTTAACATCATGTTTTGTATGTCTGGACAAGGTTCCAGCAACTCGGGTCATGGTCTTCACCTGCAAACACAAAGATGAAAGTGGGCTCAGGGAACCTTTGATGCTTAAGTCAGTGTCTTGTGTATGGAGTAGTGGTTCATCAATCATCGAGTTCAAAGGGAGTTCTTGACGTAGCTTTTATATGAGGTTACAACACTGGGGGGGACATTATGTACCCTATGTTCCGCCCACTTCTTGTCTTAGCCTGGATATTTAATGCAACATGGTATTTAAGGTAGTGCTTTTAAAATGGCGTGGCTTCCAGAGGGCGCCCCGACAGTGGGTGAGCGGTGCAGTCATTTCTAGTCCCATTCGTCAAAGAATGGAGGGCTACCCGCGTCCTTTGTTCACTTGCCGATATAGGTCCTTTAATACTTGGTGTCACAGGAGATGTTAGAGTCGACGTGTCCTATCTATCTCCCTTTGTCTGGTTTCCCGTGCGATGCACCCTTCTTCACCTTATGCAACTAGAGGGCCAAGCCCTTTTGGTGATTCTGTAGCCATTGGAAGGTAAGGCCTGATAAAAGGTTAGAATTGCATAATTAAGTTGTTTAAATGGGTGATTTATTTTATCAAATAAAGATTGAACACTTAATTATGCATCAAATTCTAATATTGAATGCAAATTAATTGATGTCAATATTTTATATACATAAAGTTCTATATTTGCCTTTGAAAGAAATATATTTTTTATGTACTGCAGGGCATTTATGAAAATACTAAAAGAGAATGGAACTCACGGCTGGAACTCAAGGGAGCAAGCAGAAAATCAGCACATGCAGAAAGATAGAAAGGCCACCCACTCCCAAGTTAGGCCACCCACTCCACCATTCTTCAAAGTTAGGCCACCCACTCCCAAGTTAGGCCACCCACTCCACCATTCTTCAAAGTTAGGCCACCCACTCCAAAGTTAGGCCACCCACTCCCAAGTTAGGCCACCCACTCTTGAGAAATGGTAGGATGCTCTCTCCTATAAATAGGAGAGAGCTCAGAAGAGAAAGGGCATCAAGGCAGTGGAGACGAAGGAGAGAAGACAGAACTTTAAAACTTAGCTTTCATTTTTCAGTTTCATTCTCATTTCATTCGGCAGTTGTTGTTCATTTTAATTCATTTTTCAGTTTCATGCTTCTGTTTTAGTTTTCATTCAGCATCAGTTTATTTTACAGCTTTAATTTGAAACTTAAGGAAGCAAGTTTTCTTTCCATGTTAAAGCAAGCTTTCTTTGTATTCATCTAGGAAATAATTTCTTTTAGTGTTTATTTTATTTAGAGCTCAACTTCAATTTGAGTGTGTAATTTATTTGAAATTTTAATTTAATTGAGAGTTCAATTTCTTTTAGGATGCATTTTATTTAGAGCGTTTATTTTATTTGAGAAATCATTTTATCTGGAAGTTCAGATTTTTGGATTGGAGAACGCAGTCTCCATTTCCAAACATCAAGTTTATTCCTTACAATTCCTGTTTTTATTTAATTTCAGTTTAATGTCTTATATTTTCCGTGCACATTTAATTTCTGTCTATTTAAATTACTGTCATTTATTTTTTTTTGCACCTTTAATTTCTGTTTATTTAAATTACTATCATTTATTTTTCTCGCACTTGTAATTCCTCTATTTAGGTTAATGTCATTTATTTTCTTGCATCTTTAATTCCTATTATTTAAATTAATGTCATTTATTTTTCTTGTTCTTTTAAATTTCAGTCTATTAATTTCAGCAATTTTAATTTAGTTTCATGCATTTTCATTCCTTACTTTTCATCGCTGCATTCAAATCCGACAAACAAATCTAAAAACATGAATCTAGTCCATGACTAGTAAAATTTCCATCCATTGCACATACCATTTATTTTTTTTTTCTTTGTGAAGTTTTTCACAATTTTTCAACGAGTTTAAATTTTGAGTAAATTTTCCCTGAGGAGACGATCTAGGAATTTATTCCTTATTATTACACGACATCCTCCTGCACTTGGGATAGCATTAATGCTACTCATTTTTGAGTGAGTCAAGGCCTGGGTTGAGATGGGCCTCAATATTTTGCCCAAGTCCAACTAGCATAGGCTGGGTGGTGAATATCCCTCCCAATTCTGATCCCATATATATTTCCTGACTCTCTCCAAAGAGAGTGGTTGGTCGCCTTAAGCATGATGTTTCCTACTTGGAGGAATATCCTAGAGGCTATAGCAGTAGATGACTTGAAACAATTTATGTCGAAGTGGCCATTGGAAATCCATGCTTGCATTTGAAAAAAAAAAAATTTCCAATTCTCACAAAGAAACAAAAATTCGGTGGAAACTTTTCTCTATACCTAAGAGTACTGGCATTGACTTAATTAAGTGATAGTGAAGTCTCCAATACGACTATCCCTTAAAATGAGGTTGCAATAGATTAGGCATCATTGAGTTTAGATGACTTTGAGCTATAGGAAAATTATCTTGGGAGTCATATTTGGCCAACTGCTGTAGCAAAGTTATCTCACTTGTTTATTATTTAAAAGGGAGTTTATATATGATCCTAGGTTATTTCAATTCATTTGTATATTGAGTTTTGAGTAAATATTTTTAAAAATACATTTTTTTCTAAATGGCTATATATGGACTGTTGAAATATGCCTTTGCATTGGTAGAGGTCTCTGGGATGAAGAGAGAATGTTCATAGGAGCGAAAAGTTAGGTTCAGTTTGGAAAGTGAGATGAAAATTTTGAGTTTTAAGATAAAATATTTTATATTATTATTGTTTTGGGATTTGAAAAAGTTGAATAATTTATTATATTTTGTATGTGAATTTGAAAAAGTTGTAATGATGAGATGAGAATTTTGAATTTGAGACGAAAATTTTATAGTACCAAACCGAACTAATGAAAAGCCATCTCTAAATTAACTTTGCATAATGATTTATAAGTTGTTGGTTATGACCGTGAAGTTGATTTTGTATGTATTTTTATATTTTGTGTTCGAAAATGAAGTTAATTTAGGTTGAAGGACTGATTTTATGTATTTTGATGTATAGATTATTGGAGATTATGAAAATAAAAATAAAAATGTATTTTACAAAAATAAAAAACGCATTAAAAAAAGTAGATACAAGTGTTGAACCTAAGGTTTCAAGTTTTGTGTAATTATATATTTACACATGGATTTTGATGATAACAAATGAATTCAAAGAATGAACGAATCTCAAGCTCAAGTTGTCCACACAATAGAGTCAAGCACATCAAGGAACCAAACATGAGCAAGAAGGGAACAAGTTCACATTAAAGTCATAGAGTAATGTTGTAAATCTCTTCAAAATTCGAAATTAGGATTAAGGCTCAAAAATTAATATTTTATCATAAAGCATTAAAATACATTTTCCACATGTGCATGAATATTTTGAAAATTAAATTTGAAAATTTTGAAAGATAATTGATTGTCATCTTTCACATCTTTCACATGTGCATGCCATGATTAAAGATTTGAACTTTGAAAATATTAAAGATGATTGATTATCATCTTTCACATGTGCATGTTTTATTTGAATATTTTCAAAAGTGATTGATGCTTTTCTTGACTTATGCAAAAGGAAGATGCCTTTGTTTGAAAATTTTGAAAAGTAAAGTGTGCTCCTTTTGTCATATGCAAAAAGTAAAAGATTAGGTTTGAATTTTTTGAAAAGTAAAGTGTGCTCCTTTTGTCATATGCAAAAATAAAAAATTAGGTTTGAAATTTTTGAAAAGCAAAGTGTGCCTCCTTTTGTCATATGCAAAAAGTAAAAAGATTAGGTTTGAAATTTTTGAAAAATGAATGATGATGTCTTTGACATGTGAATCTTTTTAAATTTGAATATGAAGTCTCATATGCCTATAAATAGATCATTTGAGAGCTTCACATGACTTTGAGCGGCTCGTGGCGGCTAACGGTGGCTCCGATGGTCCTGAAAATTGGAGGGGTTGTAGCCTGATGTGAGGGGAAGAGAATGGTGGGGGTGGTGTATGACACCTCCACCGGACGGCGGAGATATGGGCGGTCGAAGGAGGCTGCGCGGAAAGGAAAAACAGAGGAAAAACTGGGTTGGTGCCGCGACTTCGAGGGGCTCGTGGCGGCTAACGGTGGGTCCGATGGCTCTGAAAATTGGAGGGGTTGTAGTCTGCCGTGAGAGGAAGAGAATGGCGGGGGTGGTGTACGACACCTCCACCGGACGGCGGAGATATGGCCGGCCAAAGAGGGGTCGACGGAAAGGAAAAAGAGAAGGGAGGGAGAGGGAGTTCGGCGCACGGGGAAGAAACGGGGGAAAAGGAAGAAAAGAAAGAAAAAGAAGGAAAAGAAGAAGAAAGGAAAGGGAAAGAGGAAAAAGAAAAAAGAAAAAAGAGAAAAAAAAGAAGGGAAAAAGAAATGAAGTCCAAATTCACTTCCGCGGAGTCCAAAACTGATCCGCCGAAAACGGTAAAAACATAAACGATAAAATAAATTAACACTACATCAAATAAATAAATAAACACCATAAAATATTTTAAACACATCGTAAGCTAAAATATATAAATAACTAGAAAAACCAACTATTAAATTTTTAAAACCAAAAACAGCTAAAATAATTAAACAGCAATTTAAATTCAACAGCCAATAAAATCCAATTAAAATCCGATAATTTAAAATAAAAGCACTATAATATTTAATTAATTAAAAACTCCTTCAGTGAAAATACACGTAAAAGCGGGTCATCACATCCTCCCCCCCTTAAAACAAATTTCGTCCTCGAAATTTGCAAGTCAACACCAGCGCCAAAAAGATACAGGATACAACTCTGAATATAATTGAGAGATACATATCATCGACAACTCCCAACAAATCCAAAGGTTATTAACTTCACACCATAAATCACTAATATCAACGACGTCTCTGCTTTACCTTCCAAACTTTCATCCCATTCCAACTTTGGTAACCTAATAGTCACTTCCAAAGTTAACCATCAATAAACCAAATTGCACGACCAAAAGATTAATTTCCCATTAAAACTTTGAATCACTACTAAATCTTCAAAGTCGATATAAAATTTGAACTTCTAAGCATCTCCAAAAATCATGCTTTCGCGCGCACTCTGATAACTCCTCAAATTACTTAAAGGCTATATCCTCAAAAATTAATACCACGAAGTACAAGCTCAATCCACACCTAATCACAAGAAAACCTTTACCGCCTTTCCATAGAAAATCGTATGTCTCCAAAAACCACAAATCTTCACTCATTCCGCAAATATACACTCATTGATTGATGTCAGAAACCACTACTAATCAACCTTCAGGCCTCAAATTGAAAACACATAACGTCATCCCAAAAATACACATGTTTCTTCTAAAGATAAGGAACGTCTCCAAAAAGGCCCAAGTCCTCCCCGGCCAACCAACGAGAGCGCCTATAACTTCTACCCAACAACTTCAATATCTCAAAATTAAATTCCTATGTGACCTCAAGTCACAACTAATTCCTGAAGATAGTCTCAACTATTAATGCCAACCATCACTCCAATTGGTAACCCACTTCAACTGTACACTCCGATCAACTCACCAAGAACTCGAAGTTAAGATCTCTTGAATTTAATACCATGACATCTAATCCACTTCAGACTCCCTAAAGCCACTTCTCTCAAGTCAAAAGAGACTAGAATTTATACTCTCTAAATCCATACCCCTCACCACCACTGAAACTGAATCTCATGTACCCTTAGCTAATACCCAAAAATCATTCCAACGTATAAATGATCCATCGCTCCCATTTCCAACATATGTACCTTATCCTCAAAATAAACAAAGTTCATTTTTCCAAAACCTGCACCATCTATTATCCTTAAACTTGATATAGATCAATCCCAGAACCTATTACAAGAACCTCGAGCTACAACATTTTTTTTTTTTCGATCCTTAGACAAACACACGAACTAGATCGACATCTTCAATCCTAAAAATATATAAATTAGATCATTACCTTTAATCCCCCAAGAAATATCCTCCTTAATAATTCCTATATCCATCCTTCCACTTTATTCAACTCCATTTATGATTGCAGCCTAATCAATTTCTAAAATAATTCCTACTAGTACACCAAT
>QGSO01000145.1:2736643-2783565 GCA_011037825.1 Carya cathayensis
CCTTAGACAAACACACGAACTAGATCGACATCTTCAATCCTAAAAATATATAAATTAGATCATTACCTTTAATCCCCCAAGAAATATCCTCCTTAATAATTCCTATATCCATCCTTCCACTTTATTCAACTCCATTTATGATTGCAACCTAATCAATTTCTAAAATAATTCCTACTAGTACACCAATTTTGCGAAATTAAAACTTCAATCTCATTATGAATCAGTCCATCAAATCCTCAATTCTCATAACCTTAATTTATACAAAATTACTTTTCCAAAATCCGTTAGGTCGATGAATTTATATCCAACAACAAAACAATTGACTCCCGAACTCTCAAAATCTAAAATTTTAAATAATACCCAATCGTTTCCAAAAATCTGCGAGCCCTTAAAACTTTGTCGAAATTCCATAAAATCTAATCATGAAACTTGTTGATCTCGTACGTCCTTAGCCGAAACCAATAGTCATTCCAACATACAAGTAGTCCATTACTACTATTTCCATCATCTGGACTTATATCCGCAAATCAACATAAGTCATTCTTATATCTGCTTAACTTACACCCTTAATATCAGCACATAGTTATCGTTTAAAGCTTTTGTACTGAAAATGACCTTAGACTTGCTATAATCCATTTCCAAAGGTCTCCAGAACATGAGGTCTCAACTTCAATCGAATTCAATACCAACACTTAAACTATTGTTTCCAAAACCTCGATGGATCTATTCCTTCCGAACCGATAAAAATCATTTCCTAAAATCTATTACTACAACCTCGAGTTAACGATAATTATTTTCTGAACTAAGTCAATATCTACAATCCTCAAATAAATATATGAGTTAGTTCATTACCTTTCATTGTCAAAGAAATGTACCCTCGAAAAATTTTCAACTCTGATCAACCCCATTTTAATGGTTGCAAAATTAATCTCTCCAGAGTAGATCAAGCTAACACACCAAGTTTGTAAAACTAAGAACTCAACTCTGATTGTAAATTGGTCCTTCAACTCTGCAATTCTAGAACCTTAAATCAAATAAGAAAAAATTTCTAAAATTTTTAAGATCAATGAGCTTACACCCCATAATAGAACAATCGACTCCCAAAACTTTTAAAATCTAAAACATTAACAAATAATAAATCGCTTTCATGAAATCCTCAAGATTGATGGCTTTAATCTAAAACATTCACCTTAAAAACTTAAAAATTTTAAAACCCCGATTGCCACGAAATTGCTCATCCGAATCAGCGAAATTTAAAACTTGAAATTTAATTATTTCCCCCAAATCTTGTCGAACCTAACACCTTAATTACCCAAATCTTATTTCCTAAAATCTATAAGACCTTAAACCTTAGATAAAATTCTCTTAAACCAATCCTTAAAGTTCGTTGAGTCTACACTTTCCTATTCTATAATCTCTTTACATAAATTCTACAAAACCCAAGACCTCAATTATCTTAAGCGACTTAAAGCTAACTTCCCTCCTTAGTTGCAACTTACATTCCAATTCCCAAGTGATCGCCTAACCTAACTCGTTCCCTTCTAGCCACAATATTATATAAATAACCCACCTCTATAAAATTCAACCTATTACGCTAAATGTTGATGCCTAATAATAGTATCCTCGATTATACCGCCTTCCTGCCACAACACAACCCTTGACCCCCTTTTAGAAAAACGAATAAAACCAACATAAAACCAAAACCAAAACCGAAACCACATAACAAGAAAACAAAAACAAATCAGCATGCAATAACATAACTAATTAAATAAAATAACCAAACAAGCTCAAATAAATTCAAAACAACTAAAACACGTCAAAAAGCAATATTACTTAAAATAAATTTTAAAACACAACTTAAAAACATTCTGCTACTACCTACGGGACATGTGGTTTTACCCAGAGCCGAATTGCTCTGATACCACTTGTGACGCCCCCAAATCCCCACGTACCAACACGGGGAAATCGAGACGTCCGGATGGTGACAACACGGGTTACCATCCTATTGACGAGTGCCAAGTGTGTGCAAGCGACACATGTGCACGAAGAAATACGTAGCGGATAGCAAAGACATAAACTAAGTACCAGAATTTTTTTCTTAAATAAAATACAAAGCGTTTCAAAGATACATAATAAAATATTACAAGTCACAAATATTGTTTCAAAGCCCAAAACCAAAACATTAACTTCAACTCAGATCTCCGGCGGAGCCGCATCCTCGGGCTCAGCCTCCTTCTCCTCCTCGAACTCTGCACCAAAAACTACGGTATCGAAAATGGTGCCGCAGGTAAGTAAAATCCAAATACCATTAGATAAAAGCATATTAAACTCAAACAATATGCATGAGTAAATGTCAAATCACAAAACTCATAAACCATATTTTTTCCATGCACGCCAAAAACCCATTTGGCCCAAAAACAAATCCTTTAAACAAAAATCTCGCCGTTATCCCCGATAGCGGTCCAAAACATATCGTTTAAAACCAAGGCTCGCCATTATCCCCGATAATGGCCCAAACCACCATTTTCCCAGAAAATGGATCACAAAACCAGACCTCGCCATTATCCCCGATAATGGCCCAAACCACCATTTTTCCAGAAAATGGATCACAAGTCCTCAACACATCCTCGCCATTTTCCCAGAAAATGGCCCGTATCCGAAAACCACAAAAACCAATCCGATTATGCATGCACCATGATCTCCCCTAGGGATCATCCGCACACTCTGGCTCTGTGCCACACCGCAGGTAACGTCTACGCGTGTGACACCTACACGAGTGATGCCCAGACTCGCGCCTCCGCCTCGCGTGTACCTGGCCAGGCCATCCTCTAGTCCCCGCCACTCTAGGAACCACGGAGTTGACACGACAGCGTTACCGTATCGTGCGATCCAGTCGTTGCCCAGCGACAACCCAGGGGATGTCACTCAGTATTATCCACTCCCGAGTGACCAGAGGAGCTCCACCGAGATAATAACCCATCCCGGCTTGGGCTCGTGATACGCACACTCCCAAAAACCATTTACGCCAATAAAACAGGATTTTATCCATTAAAATAAAATACAAGTGCATGCATCATGTAAATGCCAATTTCAATGCTCGACAAATAAATTCAACCATAGCACAACAAATCAAGCAACTCCGTCCTCCATCCATCCGACCCCCGAACTCCTCGGACTCAGTCCGGAATCAGCGAACCAACCAAATAAATTATTGAAAGAGTAAAATACATTTAAATCTAAAAGTAGCGTTTGGAAAATACTTACAGCGCTATATAGGATTTTTAGAAGGTTCGGCGCGAAGCGAACGGCGATGCGAAAGCAACGTAACAGTGCAAATGCACTGTTCCCGTGGGTCGCAAAATACCCACTTTTGACCGGGGACAAACCAAGACACCAAATTGATAGGGAATGGTCCAGGGATGTTTATGAAGCTAGTGGAAGTGAGTTTTGGCCGTGGGTGGTAGCGAAAACGCCGGTAGAAGCGAAAAACGAGCAAATCGGAGTTGAGCTCGTGGGAGCTGCTCCGGTGGCCGATCTAGGCCGGAAATGGGTGGGTTAGGTCGGCAAGAGGTAGGGAAAGAAGTGGTGAAAAGATGGTGGCCGGAGGTGGTGCGACGGTGCCGAAAACGGTGACACACCGTGCGGCTTAGATGCGCTTTTCCGGCCAAACGACTGGCCGGTTAGGGGAGATCTTCGGAGGGGTGGTACAACGGAGGGAGGGAAAGTTTTCTGGGTGGGTGTTGGAGGCCACGCCGCCGGCAAGTGGCGGTTCTGGGCGGAGGAAATTTTCGGAAACAGGGGAAAATTCTGGGTTGGTGCCGCTACTTTGAGCCTGATGTGAGGGGAAGAGAATGGTGGGGGTGGTGTATGACACCTCCACCGGACGACGGAGATATGGGCGGTCGAAGGAGGCTGCGCGGAAAGGAAAAACAGAGGAAAAACTGGGTTGGTGCTGCGACTTCGAGGGGCTCGTGGCGGCTAACGGTGGGTCCGATGGCTCTGAAAATTGGAGGGGTTGTACTCTGCCGCGAGAGGAAGAGAATGGCGGGGGTGGTGTATGACACCTCCACCGGACGGAGGAGATATGGCCGGCCAAAGAGGGGTCGACGGAAAGGAAAAAGAGAAGGGAGGGAGAGGGAGTTCGGCGCAAGGGGAAGAAACGGGGGAAAAGGAAAAAAAGAAAGAAAAAGAAGGAAAAGAAGAAGAAAGGAAAGGGAAAGAGGAAAAAGAAAAAGAAAAAAGAGAAAAAAAAAGGGAAAAAGAAATGAAGTCCAAACTTCACTTCCAGGATCCAGAAACTGATCCGCCGAAAACGATGTTAAAAACATAAACGACTAAAATAAATTAAACACTACATCAAATAAATAAATAAACACCATTAAAATATTTTAAACACATCGTTAAGCTAAAATATATATTAAATAACTAGCAAAAACCAACTATTAAATTTTTAAAACCAAAAACGAGCTAAAATCAATTAAACAGCAATTTAAATTCAACAGCCAATAAAATCCAATTAAAATCCGATAATTTAAAATAAAAGCACTATAATATTAATTAATTTAAAACCACTCCTTCAGTGAAAATACACGTAAAAGCGGGTCATCACATATGATTAGAAGAGAAATAGGTATGATGCATGTTATGAATATCTCTTAAAAGACAGATCATAGTTCATAAAAATAGAGAGATTTTTTTAAATACTTTTACATAAACTTGAGATTCTTAGCCTCATGTTTGAGACGCTCATTCTCTTCATACAATATCATGTCATCCCTATTCATGGGAACTGGCAAGCGGAATGAAGAATCCAATAGAGATTTCAACTTTTTATTCTTCTGCCGAAGGATTCCTTCCCTTGTGTGAGACTCTTGAACAATTCGTTGAAGTACAACAATTTGTTCCTTAAGCTTTTCAACCTCATGGTTTTTGGCTTGAACCCGCTGGGAAAAAGCAACAATAGAGGATGAGTAGCGAGTTCCGAGACTCACCAAGTCGTAGATAGCATCGGAGTCTGACTTATTAGCCATACTATTATTTTCTTGCTGCAACATGGCACCAATGGTAGCTGCAGAAAGGACAGGAGATTGAGGTGTAGAATACCTCATGGATGCATCTAGAGGAATGTTAGAAGAATGAGCCATGGAGAGAAGAATTAAAAAACTTAAAGCGAGAATGTAGAAAGAATGCAGATGAGTTATAGAGATAAGAAGAAAACTTGATGCGGATTGGATGAACTTTAAGACTGCTTTTATAGAGATAGCATAAAGAACAAGACGAGCTATCATCCAAGTCAAAGAGTAATGTTTTTTTTCCGTTCGGTGAAAATGACATTTTTTAGAAACTCGGAGCCTTCAATCTCGTTTGTCAACAACATCAGGCGATTTTTTCAAATCTCCAGCCACACTTGTCGGGTCACGGACGGATCCAATTATTCTCTTTTTCAACTATCTACAGTGTATTTTAACGCACCGTTTTCTTCAGTCTATTTACTTGCTGCCGATCCTTTTTAATGATGCCAAAAGGGGGAGAAGTTTTAGACTAGAACATTAACATTGTTTAAATTGCTAAACTTGTTATATATGCTTGGAATTATATTTATATTTTTGCTTGAAAAACTAACGCACATTCTCAGGGGGAGCTTAAGTATTAATACAGGCTTCAGGTTCTATCAAGTATTTGTCATCATCAAAAAGGGGGAGATTGTTGAACCTAAGGTTTCAAGTTTTGTGTAATTATATATTTACACATGGATTTTGATGATAACAAATGAATTCAAAGAATGAAGGAGTCTCAAGCTCAATTTGTCCACACAATGGAGTCAAGCACATCAAGGAACCAAGCATGAGCAAGAAGGAAACAAGTTCACATTAAAGTCATAGAGAAATGTTGTAAATCTCTTAAAATTCGAAATTAGGATTAAGGCTCAAAAATTAATATTTTATCATAAAGCATTAAAATACATTTTCCACATGTGCATGAATATTTTGAAAATTAAATTTGAAAATTTTGAAAGATAATTGATTGTCATCTTTCACATGTGCATGCCATGATTAAAGGTTTGAACTTTGAAAATATTAAAGATGATTGATTGTCATCTTTCACATGTGCATGTTTTATTTGAATATTTTCAAAAGTGATTGATGCTTTTCTTGACTTATGCAAAAGGAAGATGCCTTTGTTTGAATATTTTGAAAAGTAAAGTGTGCTCCTTTTGTCATATGCAAAAAGTAAAAAATTAGGTTTGAAATTTTTGAAAAGCAAAGTGTGCTCCTTTTGTCATATGCAAAAAGTAAAAAGATTAGGTTTGAAATTTTTGAAAAATGAATGATGATGTTTTTGACATGTGAATCTTTTTAAATTTGAATATGAAGTCTCATATGCCTATAAATAGATCATTTGAGAGCTTCACATTCACAACACCAAGAGCATACAATATTCATTCAAAGCTTTCATTCTCTCTTCTCTAAACATTGAGCCTTAACTCTTATTCATTTTGAGAGATATAGTTTGTGCTTGTATTGTTCTTATTTCACTCATTGAGGAGTGTTTTCTGATATCCTACCCACTATCAAATCTTGTATCAGTAAAAGGGTGTGTACAACCCTTGTGCGTGTAGAAAGTGTTCTACACAGGGAATCGTTGAATCACCATGTGTAAGGTGATTGCAAGTGTAGAGGGTGTTCTACACGGATCCTTTGTAGCGGTGTTGTTCAAAGGTGTAATAGGTTTCTATCTCCACCTGAAGGAGATTGAATAGTGAATTCGGGGATCCTCAAGGGGTAGCTTGAGGCGAGGACATAGGCAGTGGGGCCGAACCTCGTTAACATACTGAGTTTGCTTCTCTCTTACTCTTACTCTTTATATTTATTGCTATTTCATATTTTGTTTATATTTTATATTGTATATTTGATTTATAATTATTATTTTTTTAAATACAACTCAATTCACCCCCCCTCTTGTGTTAGTCATCTGGGCAACAACAAGATTTTAAAAAATAATAATATTTTATTATTATTGAGAGCAAGATGACTAATCCAATAGTGAGTTCAAATTTTAAATAATTAGCCAAAAGTCAAAAAGTGACATTAACTAAAATTTCTCTAAAATTCTGCCTAAATCAAATACTAGTGCTCTAATAACAAGTGAACATTATATGGAGTGAATACATTAAAAAAACAACGAATCAATGCATGGCTTTGTTTTAAAACAAAGTCCGAATGCTAGCTCTATCAAACCACAAGCGAATTACAGCTTGATAACATTTATTGGAATGCAACTGATGATCCTATGGGATGGGAATGCATATCTTCGATTACTATTGATGCCGGAGACTTGAATTAGCTCTGTGTCCTTAATTGGGTCCATCGCAATAGCAATGCTATTGTCTAACTTCAGCCATCACCCTCCACACCCTCCACAGCTTCCGCCACCATCGTGGTCTCCACCATCAAGGCCACCACCGTGACGGCCACCATAGCCTCCTCCACCGCCATCTTCTCCATGTTTGCCGTTTTTCTGCTTGCTAGGTTTAGTAGAGTTATCTCCTCCATGTTTGCCGCTTTTCCGCTTGCTAGGTTTATACTTACCATCAGCACAAGCAAAGATGACCATTGATATAATAGAGAGGAGCATGATGATCATGCCCACAAAATGTAACCCACCCCAGCTTCCCAGCACAATGCTCGCCTCATCTGCAACGAAATCTCTCGCCATTTCTGAGAGTAATTCGTTCTCTTGCTTATTAGCTATGAAAGCTTTACGAACCATCCAGATATATACTCGTAACCTTTTCATAGGCCATCAGTGGTGTGTATGTGCGGCCCCATCAATTGCATTGATCGTGTAGTGGGGACTGGGATTGCTTCTCTCAAGTCTTCTCTTCTCTCAAGTAATTTATGAAGATAATTCTTAGTGCATCTGTGCATGGTAGGTGAAGAAGACACGAATGGTGATTCAAAAGTGTCCAACCAATAACTGTGTTTCACCTGTTTTGTTATTTTAGGTAGATTTATTTAAATATTTTGCACAAGCAGCTTTGATCAACCTGGAGTATGAGATCGAGTAGATATTTTTTCATGTCAGAAATTGATTATTGGTGCACTATGTACGATTCGGTATATAAGACACGCAAAAGATCTCAGCAATAGATCCTTCTCATCTCCTTCCATATAATTTAATTATTATAACTTTTTAAAATTTTTACATAAAATAAAATAAACAATTCAACTTTTTTAAATTTTAAAATAAAAATAATATTAAAAAAATACATTATAATAATATTTTATTTTATTTTTAACTTTTATGTCAACAAGGCTGCTCAATCAATAGGTTGTAGGGCCTAAGACGAAATTTTGAATAAGGCCTTTTACATTAAAAAGGTAAAATACAATCAATTTATTTTAATTTTTATGTTACATTTTTATTTAAAAATACTCTTACCGTAAAACCATTTTATTTAAGATTTTTACCATATTTTCAATTAATAACCAACTTAATTTTTATTAAAAAAATTATAGGTTTAGAAAGAATTTTATCAAAATTAGTTTTACAACAAGTGTTTTTGATTCTCAAAATCAATTATATCCATTATTATAAATAAAATTCTATAAACCCACACATTTGGATTTAAAAAGGACTATTGTACATCTCTTCAAACGATTATACTAAAACCTTTTATCAATACTGAAAAGTAAATTTTACTCTTTATAATTTCTATACTGAATATTAAACTAATAATAACAAAAGGAAAGTGTAACCCTAGAATGAGATTATGTGAAATAATTGTTTTGTAGAGATAAGATGAGAATTTAGATCACTAAGAAAAGTTTAATAAAAATTAAGGTTTCAGAAGAAATGAAAAATATGATAATCTAGAAATAGAACCAATTACATAAGATCTATTTGATACTTTTGATATTTTTTTCCATTGATTTATTCAATTGTTTCTAATTATGACTTTTGTTTTCTTTTAAAAAATTCTACTTGAAATATTTTTAGGGGGCCTTCTTCCACTAGGGACCTTAGGCAACTGCCTTAGTCACCTAATGGAAGAGCCGGCCCAGTATGTCAAGTAATCAACTCAAAAGCGTACAATAATTTCAAAGGTCTATCATAGATTCCACACTACAAGAAATTCTCCCAAAAAGATGGAACAACCACTATCCACCCAAGGTATAAAATTGTTAACGACTTTCAAAATTGTCAATGTAACAAAATCCTGAGTAAGGCCATGAAGACCTTTTGGATCACCTAATTTAACAGGGTGCTGGGTTTCGAAATCAATCTTCTTGGTATCAATGGGTTTTGAGGTCATTAATGTACTAGAATCCTAGGGCCGAAACCTCTTGAAGTTCAAAACCCTAATTTTCCTTCTATGTAAAACCAAAACACAAATCCCTCTAAAAACTCAAGTTCACAAATTCAAAAGACCAAGAACACCTAGGGTTCCATCTACCTTGAAGAGAAAACCTAGTTTCTAGAGTGTGAGAGTGTGTGGTTGTGCGAGAAAACAAAAAATCGAAAACAAAGAAGTGATTGTCTTCTCTTTGGCTGTGCATGCTCAACATGATCAGAAAATGAAAAGGGCCTTACCTCCAAGCATTGAGCTCCTTCTCGAAATAAGGAGGAAGATTTCTTTGTGATATACGAAAATGGTGATGTTTGTGGAAGTGTTAGGCTAGTGAGAAAATGTGAGAAAGTGGAAACTTAAGAGAGTGAAATGTTGATGTTCGAATGGTGCTAAGAGAAATCTAGAAATTTTGTGCAAAAAGGCCCTCCCCAAATTTGGTTATGTCCTTATATAGTGGCTTCCTTCCTTCTTTGAAATGCCAAGAGTCATTTGCATGGATGCTACTTGGCAAAAAGACTATTTCTCTTACCTTTTACAAAAAGTTGCCTTTGTGAGTGGCATATAACTCCTCCCAACCAAAACCCTCTCTTGTTTCATCTTCTATCTTTGCCCTTCATCACTTGTCTAGATACAATTTATTTGATGGCACAAAGGTAAAAGTCCAAAACCATAACCTTTCTTGAAACCTACTAGTGTGCATGGTTGCCATGTGGCAAAAAGGGTGTGTGTGTCTTGAGCTTGCTGAAAACCCTAGGTCACCTCAAGTGTCTTTTTGTCTTCCCAAGGTGTTCCTCTTGGTTGTGCCATCGACTCCCTCTCTCTTTTGCTTCTCCAAAGAGTCCTCTAGAGCGTGGCTTTTCCTCTTCTCAAGTAAGGTCTTCTTGGAACTCAAAAGGTTTCTTTTCGTGCTTGACAAGTGTCACTAGAGAAATGAGGCCATGCATGTGGGCACGTAAGCCCTAATCCGAAACTCCTTCTCCCTTTTGCTTCTTCCACTCACTTCTTCTAAAATCCTTATGCATGTTAGATAAGTGACGTTGCCTTTTCCCTAGGTTTCCTTCTAGAAAAGACCAAAACTCCTTCCCAAAGCCAAGTGGCTCCTCCTCCTTATCCAATGGGTCAACTTGGGCCTTCCAAGGCCAAAGTCCTTAAGGGCCAAATTCCATGGGCCTAAATCTTCTATTTCCCCTTTGTGGGCTCTTTGACTTAAAAACTCCAAGATCCAATCCAACAAATAAGAATAGAAATGGCTTCAAGAAATCCTCCCACACTTAGCCATAAACAAATAATATCCAAAAGAAATACAAACAGGGTCTCTTATAAAAAATTCAAGATGTCACAGTCTCCCTTTGTCTGGTTTCCCATGCGATGCACTCTTCTTCACCTGATGCAACTAGAGGGCCGGGCCCTTTCGGCCAACTAGCGTGGGCCGGATTGGGAATATCCCTCATAGTTACCCTACCAACCATATGGGGGGTTGTTACAAGGACAAAGACATTAGACCAAAGGCGACCCTAGAGGAGGTGAGTCGGTTGAAAACTGTCCGAGCCTAGGTCAAGGCGCTTTTGGACAATGTCTTCTCTGAGATTTTGCTAGATGAAGCTAGCATAAGGCAGTACTTGCCCCCCCCCCCTCAGCACATACTTGCTTTGATGATCGCACCATCCTAACGTGCTCCGCCACACGCCAGGACCGCAAGCGACCACAAGCCCTCCGTTGGAAGGGAAAGGGAAGAAACCTCAATCCGAGGAGCCCGTGAACAGTAGCTCCAACTCTACTCCATTGCCCCCTCCTAGGAAACCCTCTGTTCTAATCATTATGATTCATCCTAAGCTTTCTGCATCCATTGTGAAGATTGTTGCCTCCATTCTACTGTCCTTTGTTTTCAAGAATTCACTGCTTCCCACCCCTCGAGCAAGACAGGTGCTGTTGATGCATCTCGGGTGATTCGTGTTATCCCCAAGACACCCAAGATTCATCAAGTTAGGATTTCCCCTCTGGTTTCTCTAGCCATGTCTTCTTTCGTCCAACCAAACACCTTGAGGGTAGTCGAGACCCTTATGTGAGCCAAGGAGATGCTTTCGCTGTATTTCTATGGGGGCTCTCTTGAAATATGCCCCTAGAGAGTCCAGGGTCATTGTTTCACTGCATGTAGTTTCCATAGAAGTGATCTCTTCCTTGGAGGTCATCAAGGTAGGCGGCGAAGGGTTCCCAGTTGCTAGGGAACATGCACTGGTAGGTGAAGATGACAGAGCCTCTAACCTTGGTGAGGGGAGGGTCTCTATCCCCGAGTCCCCCTTTGAATACTCTTCTAAGCATGAAATTGTTTTGGTGAAAGTTCCCCACAAAGTTGGTATGGGTCATGAGGCCAAAAGCCAGCCTAAAGCCACAGTGGCTGAATGAGAGGAAAATTAGGGGGAGGTGGAGGTCAAACCCTGGATGGCATTGGAAAAGGACCAAGAGGACTCAACTGTCTCGCTCAGGTCGAGGCAGGGATGGTTTCAGTGAAGGCAAATGAAGCCACGTCTACCCCGCCTTAGATTGAGGTGGGGATGTTGTTGATGAAGGCTTGGGTGGACGCTGTTGTCGTGCTCAAGTCCAAGGCAAGGATGGAGCCAACGAAGGCCAAGGAAGTCTCGTTTATCCTACTCTAGGCTAAGGCCATGATGTTGGGTGCAGGCAGGGAGAAATCTTTAGTCTGCGAGGATCTAGGGCAGTCCGTAAAGACTAGGCCCACCTCGCTGACTCTCGTAACTCGTAAACGTGAGGGAGGTCAAGTAGTTCGTAAGACTAAACTCGCTTTGTTGACCCTCGTGAACTTTAGAGAAGTCAAGTAGTTCGTAAGATTGGACTCACCTCATTTACCCTTGTAAACTTGAGGGGTGTCCCGAAGACGAATACTTGAACTTGATCTCCAGATCCCGACATTAGTCATGGTAATGGTTTGAGTCAAACTATCTCTAGTTGTCAGATATGATAAAACGAGGGATGCTGAATCCATAGGAATCGAGTGATGTTACTCGATGATAAGTAAGCTTTAACCCACTAGGTAAAGTAGTCCATAGCCACCACTACAAACTTTACCCCCCTTTGCCCAAAGGGAGGGGACCAACCAGGTCAACGCCCTATTATACAAAGGGTCACGACGATGATTAACATCAGTTCCTCAGTTGGCAATAAGGTATCAGTGAGAATTCCTACCAGTTCTGACATCTTCGGACAAACTCCTCTGCGTCTCTAAGGGCATGTGGCTAGTAGTATCCCACCCTCATTATCTTGCCAGCCAATGCTTTCTTTCTCGTGTGGTTATTGCATACTCCTTCGTGTACTCCTGCTAGGACGTATTACCCTTTCTCAAGCGAGAAGCACCATAAGAGGGGCATGAAATAACCCCTTCTGTATAGGACTCCATCAATCAAAATTAAGTGTGCTGCCCTATTCTTGATCTTCTTTGCTTCCCACTTATCGTTGGGGTAACTCGTCGGCATCAAGGTACTTGATTTTGTCCACACCCCATTATGGAGCTTCCCACCCTACTTCTAAGACCTTAGCCCCTAACGTGGGCGTCTCTATAGTCTTGACCACTGTCTATTCTGGTAAGGATGAGTCTTCCTACTCAGACGCAGCCCATGCCAACTTATCGGCTGTTTCGACTCTTGGTATTTGTTGGATCTGAAAGTATCGAAAGCTACCGCTCTTGTCCCTGACCAATGTTTAGTATTTTTTCAACTTCTCGCCCTTTGTGGTGAACTCCCCTCGGACCTTGTTGACGAATACTAGAGAGTCAACTTTAACTTCTATTTTATTAGCACCCAAGGCCTCGGCAACTGCTAAGCTAGCAAGCCGCACCTCTTATTTTGCTTCATTATTGGTAATTTTGAAAGCCAATCTGATGGCTTAGTCATACTCTTCACCAACATTGATAATGATATTCACGCTCACTCCCCCTCCAGCCTGGCAAGATGTGCCATCGATTAAGATTTTCCAGGGCTTCACGAGAGGTGCATCTCGGATCTCTTATGGGAAGCTAGTAAACTGTACGATGAAGTCTAACAGTAATTGTCCTTTAACGTAGCTTCTAGGGACATACTCGATGTCTAACTCACTGAGCTCTATTGCCCAATTCATTAACCAGCTTGAGACGTCTAGTCACTATAAGATCTTCTTCAAATGGGCTTCAGTTAGGACCCGTATTGGGTGTGCTTGGAAGTACGGTCTAAGTCAGCGGGCAGTTATTATAAGGGCGAAGGCAAGCTGGTCCATGTAGGGGTATCTTGCTTCCGCACCCCTCAAAGCATGGCTGGTGTAGTACACCGACTTCCAGGAGCCTTTCAAATCTCGTACTAAAGTTGCGAAAACTGCGTTTGGGGAAATAGACAAATACAAGCTCAAGACTTCACTTGGGTCGGTTTAACAGAGTAGTGGAGGATTAGCTAGGTACTGCTTAAGGTTCTCAAATGCTTGGTTGTGAATGCATCGCATAGGTCGGCTTGCTGTTCAGGGGTCCTACTCTTCACAAGTAAGTTGTACATATAACCTCTATGTTTTGTCCTATCTGTTCCTTGAACATTTGGTTTACTAACTGTTAGTAGGTAGCCTCCACTTTTTCAGGCTAAAAGGCATGGCTTTGTAGCAATACAATCCCATAGTAGGCACCACTGCAAACAGTTTGTGTTAACGTCGCATTTTGCATTCCCGGACAAGTTTCCAGCAACTCGAGTCATGATCTTGGCCTACAAACATGAAGACAAAAGTTGGCTCAAGGAACCTTTGATGCTTAAGTCAGTGTCTTGTGTATGAAGTAGTAGTTCATCAATCTTCAAGTTCAAAAAGAGTTCTTGAGGTAGCTTTTATACAAGGTTACATCACGGGAGGAGGGGGGGAGGGGGGGGCATTTTGTACCCTGTGTCAAGGTTTAGCCGTCCGCCCACTTCTGTCTTAGCCTGGATATTTAATGCAACATGGCATCTGAGGTAGTGCTTTTAATGCGATATGGATTCCAGAGGGCATCTCGGTAGTGGGTGAGCGGTGCGGTCATTTCTAGTCCCTGTCGTCAGAGAACGGAGGGCTACTCATGCCCTCTATTCACTTGCCGGTGTAGGTCCTTTAATGCTTGGTGTCACAAGAGACATCAAAGTCGGCGCGTCCCATCTATCTCCCTTTGTCTGGTTTCTCGCAAGATGCACCCTTATTCTCCTTTTGGCGATTATGCGGTCGTTGGAGGCTAAGGCCTAGGTTGAGACGGGCCTCAATGTTTCGCCCAAGTCCAACTAGCATGGGTCGGGTGGGGAATATCCCTCCCAGTTCCGATCCCATATATATTTCCTAACTCTCTCCTAAGAGAGTTGTCGGTCACCTTAAGCATGATGTTTTCTACTTTGAGGAATATCCTAAAGGCTATTAATAGATGACTTGAAACAATTTATGTCGAAGTGGCCATTGGAAATCCATGCTCGCATTTGAAAAAAGAAAATTTCCAATCCTCACATAGAAACAAAAGCTTGATGGAAACTTTTCTCTAGCTAATTGGTACCTAAGAGTACTTGCATTGACTTAGTTAAGTGATAGTGAAGTCTCCAATACTACTATCCCTTAAAATGAGGCTGCAATAGATTAGGCATCATTGAGTTTAGATGACTATGAGCTATTGGAAAATTATCTTGGAAGTCATATTTGGCCAACTACTGTAACAAAGTTATCTCACTTGTTTATTATTTAAAAGGGAGTTTATATATGATCCTAGGCTATTTCAATTCATTTGTATATTGAGTTTTGAGTAAATATTTTTAAAAATACAATTTTTTCTAAAGGGCTATGGACCGTTGTAATATGCCTAGGCATTGTAGAGATCTCTGGGATGAAGAGAGCATGTTCAGAGAATAGCGAAAAGTTAGTGAAAAGCCATCTCTAAATTAACTTTGTATATCGATTTATAAGTTGATGGTTATGAACGTGAAGTTGATTTTGTATATATTTTAATATTTTTTGTTCAAAAATGAAGTTAATTTAGGTTAATGGACGGATTTTATGTATTTTGATATATAGATTCTTGGAGATTATGAAAATAAAAATAACAAAGTATTTTACAAAAATAAAAAATGCATTAAAAAAATATATACAAGATTTTAAAAAATAATAATATTTTATTTCTATTGAGAATGAGATGGCTAATCTAATAGTGAGTTCAAATTTTAAATAATTAGCCAAAAGTCAAAAAGGGACATTATCTAAAATTTCTTCAAAATTCTGCCTAAATCAATACTAGTGCTTTACGAATAGATATCTTAAAACAAAAGGACAGGATCCTACTGTTAATTTTGCAGCGGCGTCACATAATTTAAATGTTAGATCTTAAAAGAGAAGATTAATTGCAAGATGTGTGATATTATGATAAATCAAGTGACAATTTTGAGATTTTAGGAATTATTTAAAAAAATAAGTGATATGTCCAAGGGGATGAAGTAGAATTTTATTTTATTTTTCCTTTTTACGCAAGACATATGACACACAACACTAAGGACAAGAGAACATTATATGGAGTGAATACATTAAAAAAACAACGAATCAATGCATGGCTTTGTTTTAAAACAAAGTCCTAATGCTAACTCTATCAAACCACAAGCGAATTACGAACCATTCATATATACTCGTAACCTTTCCCTAAGCCATCAATGGTGTGTGTGCTTGTTAAGTACTGTGGAGTCTGGTCCACATCGCTCGTGCGGAGGCATTGGCTGCTCGAGCGGAGGCAAGATAGAGAGGTCTACTCGAACATAGCTCGAAAGTGAGCTCGAGCAGTTGGGAGAAGAAAGTTTGCTCAACGCGCGCTCGACACGCTGCTCGAGCGAACATTGCTTTTACACAGATTTTAGGATTTTTCTGCCGTTTGACTATATATATGTTATTTTGTGACATATGGTCATATAGTTAGAACAGTAACTGCCCCACCATAGTATTGTGATTCCTTAAGTAATAAAAATCCTCTGCAGCTCCGGTGGACGTAGGCAATTTGCTAAGCTACGTAAATCTTTGTGTTGTGTGTGATTGTTTTTCTCTTTCGTATTTACTTTCACTTTATTATCATCGTTTTCACAAAATTAGTATCAAGAGTCAATTGTTGTGAAAACGATGACAATAAAGTGAAGGTACCGGGGAACAAGAAGTTTGATGGCATGGATTTTGGATACTAGAGGATGCAGATAGAGGACTACCTCTATGGGCAGAAACTTTATCTTCCACTATTGGGAAAGCGATTGGAAAAAATGGAGGAGGCTAATTGGAACCTGTTGGATCGACAGGTTTTTGGGGTTATTTGGCTAACTCTATCGAGATTCGTTGCACACAACATCATCAAGGAGAAGACGACTGTGGATCTCATGGCGGCTTTGTCAGGTATGTATGAAAAGCCCTCAGTGAATAACAAGTTGCATTTGATGAAAAAGTTATTCAATTTGAAGATGGCAGATGGTACGTATGTTGCACAACATCTGAATGATTTTAATACTATCACAAATCAATTGTTGTCTGTTGAAATTGAATTTGATAATTAGATACGTGCACTGATATTATTAGCTTCACTGCCAAATAGCTGGGAAGCTATGAGAATGACTGTCAGTAATTCTGCCAATAAATTGAAATATGATGATATTCGTGATTTGATTTTGGCTGAAGAGGTGCGCAGGAAAGATTCAGGCGAGACCTCAATTCGAGTTCAGCACTAATGTTGATTCTCGAGGGAGATCACAAGACAGGAACTCAAACAAAGGAAGATCAAAATCAAAGCACAGATGCAAGAGCAAGTCAAGGCTTGATCAGTAGGCAACTTGCTGGAATTGTTGCAAAGTTGGCCACATAAAGAAGAACTGCAAAAATCCTAAGAAGACTGAGAATGATAGTGCTAATGTGGTAACTGAAGAAGTATAGGATGCACTATTGCTTGCAATTCATAGTCCAGCTGATGACTGGATACTGGATTTAGGGGCTTCCTTCCATACATCTTCCCATAGGGAGCTAATGCGAAACTGTGTTGCAGGTGATTTTGGGAAGGTGTATCTGGCTTATGGAGAGGGTTTGAACATAGTAGAGATGGGAGACATTGACATTGCACTCCCTAACAAGAACAAATGGACCTTGCAAAATGTCAGACACATTCCTGAGTTAAAGAATAACCTCATTTCTGTGGGCAACTCAATGAATGTGGTCATTTAGTAGTGTTCTCAGATAGCACCTGGAAGGTCACAAAATGGGCATTGGTATTGGCTTGGAGTAAGAAAATTGGTACTCTCTATATGACTATTGGTTTGATTAATACTATTGCTACTACCGTTGCAGAGAGTACAGCAGATTTGTGGCATTACAGGCTTGGTCATATGAGTCAAAAGGGTATGAAAGAACTTATGTCCAGAGGTAAGCTACCAGAATTGAAGTCAATTGATCTCAGTATGTGTGAAAATTGCATTATGAGGAAACAAAAGAAGGTTAGCTTCTTGAAAAGTGGCAGAACGCCTAAGACAGGAAAACTGGATCTAGTGCACACAGATGTGTGGGGACCTTCCCCAGTGGCATCTCTTGGAGGTTCTCGTTACTATTTCACGTTCATTGATGATCATAGCAGGAAGGTATGAGTCTATTTTTTGAAGCATAAATCTGATGTATTCAATGTGTTCAAAATTTGGAAGGCCATGGTTGAGATAGAGACAGGCTTGAAACTGAAATGTTTGAGGTATGATAATGGTGGTGAGTATATTGATGGTGGGTTCAAGGAGTACTGTACAACTCTGGGTATCATAATGTAGAAGACCATTCCGGGGACATCACAGCAAAATGGAGTTGTTGAACATTGAACAGAACCATAAATGAGCGTGCTAGAAGCATGAGGCTATATGCTGGGTTACCACCTACTTTCTGGGCAGACGCAGACAGTACTGCTGTCTACTTGATAAATAGAGGGCCATCAGTTCCATTGGATTGTGGATTGCCTGAGGAGGTTTGGAGCGGGAAAGAGGTCAAATTTGCTTACCTTAAAACTTTTGGTTGTCTTTCTTATATTCTTATTGATTCTGATGCTCGTAGTAAACTTGAGGCTAAGTCAAATAAATGTTATTTCATTGGCTATGGAGACGAGGCATTTGACTATTGTTTCTGGGATGATCAGGGTCGGAAGATCATAAGAAGCAGGAATGTGATTTTCAATGAGAAGATGGTGTACAAGGACAAGTCTAGTACAGCTTCTGAAGCAGCTTCTTAAGAGTCCAAGTTCGTAAGATTGGATGACCTACCATAGGTCACAATGCAGTGCAGAGATGTGAGTGACGGGGAGAATGAGTCCAGTGAATCCATTCCTATTATTCTGCGGTCAATTTTAGAGCCGTCCACTCCTACAGCTGCAGTTCGCAGGTCAGTTAGGACTATATGTCCTCCACAACGTTTCTCACCTCCCTTGAATTATATTTTGCTCATATATGGTGGAGAACTGCAGAGTTACGGAGAAACATTGCAAGATGAAAATTCTAGCAAGTGGAAGCTGGCCATGAAAGATGAGATGGATTCCCTGTTAGGAAATCAGACATGGGAGTTGACAGAACTTCCATCAGGGAAGAAGGCATTACACAACAAGTGGGTGTACCGGGTGAAAAATGAGCATGATGGCAATAAGAGGTACAAGGCCAAACTTGTTGTAAAAGGCTTTCAACAGAAGCAGGGTATTGATTACTCTGAAATCTTCTCTCCTGTGGTGAAGATCACAACTATCAAGATGGTACTTTCTATAGTTGCTACTGAAGATTTATTTATTGAGAAGTTAGATGTGAAAACAGCCTTTCTTCATGGATACCTTGAAGAAGACATCTACATGTACCAGCCTGAGGGGTTTGTAGTATAGGAAAATGAAGGTTTAGTTTGCAGACTGAAGAAGAGCTTGTATGGCCTGAAGCAAGCTCCTAAACAGTGGTACAAGAAATTTGATAACTTCATGCGTAGTGCAGGGTACATCAGATATCAGACAAATCATTGTTGCTACGTTAGGCACCTTGACAATTCTTACATTATTCTGTTGTTGTATATGGATGACATGCTTATTGCAGGGGCTAGTATTGATGAGATCAATAATCTGAAGAAGTGAATGTCAGAGCACTTTGCAATGAAGGATTTGGGAGCTGCAAAGCAAATCCTTGGTATGAGAATTGTCAGAGATAGAGTCAGAGGTATGTTGAGACTCTCGTAGGCTGAGTATGTGAAAAAGGTACTCAGCAGGTTCAATATGGACAAGGCCAAACCAGTTGGCACACCCTTGGGCAGTCACTTCAGACTTAGCAAGAATCAGTCATCTAAGTCAGAGGAGGAACAAGATTACATGAGTAAGGCTCCTTATGCCTCAGCTATTGGTTCACTTATGTATGCTATGGTTTGCACAAGACTAGATATTGTCCATACAGTGGGAGTTGTGAGTAGATATATGAGTAACCCAGGAAAACAACATTGGGAAGCAGTGAAATGGATTTTGAGGTATCTAAAAGGCTCCTCAGAAACGTGCTTGTGTTTCTCGAGATGGAGCTTAGAGGTGTAGGGCTATGTTGATGCTGATTTAGCTGGAGATATTGATAGTAGAAAGAGTACCACAGGCTTTGTTTATACTCTTGATGGTACTGCAATGGCATGAGGTTCTAATCTACAGAAAGCAGTTTCTTTGTCTACTACGATAGTTGAGTGCATTGCAGTGTCAGAGGCTACAAAGGAGATGATATGGCTACATGGCTTCTTAGAGGAATCGGGTAAAAATAATCAGAAAGACACTCTCTACAGTGATAGTCAAAGTATTATATTCCTTGCCAAGAATCCAGCATTTCATTCCAGGACCAAACACATTCAGATCAAGTATCACTTCATACAATCATTGTTAGATGACGGAGTTTCTTTGTCTACTACAGAAGCTGAGTACATTGCAGTGTCACAGGCTGCAAAAGAGCTGATATAGCTACAGGGCTTCTTAGAGGAATTGGGTAAAAAGAATCCGAAAGGCACTCTCTTAAGTAATAGTCAGAGTGCCATATTCCTTGCTAAGAATCCAACAGTTCATTCCAGGACCAAGCACATTCAAATCAAGTATCACTTCATACGATCATTGTTAGATGACAGACAGTTGTTACTTGAAAAGATTTGTGGAAGCAAGAACCCTACTGATATGTTAACAAAAGGCGTTACACTTGAGAAACTAAAGTTGTGCGCAACTTCAATTAGTCTTCTAACATGAAGACAGGAGCAGTAAGTTGCAGAGGTGGATGATATCATATTTGAGGAAGAGGGCGATACAATGAGTGTACCAGTCTCCAAGTGGGAAAATTGTTGAGTACTGTGGAGTATGGTCCACATCGCTTGAGCGGAGGCATTGGACGCTCGAGCGGAGGCAAGTCAGAGAGGTCTGCTTGAAGACAACTCAACAATGAGCTCAAGTAGTTACGGGAAAAAGGTTCACTCGACGTGCGCTCAACACGCCGCTCAAGCGAACATTGCTTTTACACAGATTTTAGGGTTTTTCTGTCGTTTGACTATATATATGTTATTTTGTGACATATGGCCGTATAGTAAGAATAGTAATCGCCCCACTATTATATTGTGATTTCTCAAGTAATAAAAATCCTCTGCAGCTCCCGTGGACTTAGGCAATTTGCCAAACCACATAAATCTTTTTGTAGTGTGTGATTGTTTTTCTCTTTCGTATTTACTTTCACTTTATTGTCATCGTTTTCACAACAGTGCCCCCACCCCTATCAATTGCATTGATTGTGTAGTGGGGGCCAGGAAATTTTAGCGCAATAGCAATATTTTCTCTGCCATATGTTGCCTGATATTTTATGAAGACAATTTTGTGTATAGTGGGTTCTGGGAAGAGAAAGACACGGATGGTGATTCACAACTGTCCGACCAACCTCAAGTATGATAGTAGATATTTTCCCGTTTATTTTCACATCTATTCTCATCTTCTCTAATCATTACAACTTTCTTCAATTTCATTACAAAATAAAATATATAATTCAACTTTTTCAAATTTCAAACCAAAAATAATATTAAAAATATTATATTTTAATAATATTTCATTCACTTTTTAACTTTTATATCAATTCATCTCAAAAGCAATAGTTTCAAAGGCCAATCAAAGATTCCGCACTACAAGCAATTCTCCCAAAAAGAGGGAACAACCACCCAAGGTATAAATAAGTGATTTCAAATGGACTCCATCACCAAAAATTATTACGACTATCAAGAGTATTGATCCGACTGCTTCAGCAATTTACGGCCCTGTAATAAATCTCAAGCTCTTCTATAGGAACAATCATTAGTTGAAAAGGGAGGCATACATTATGGATAGCGTAATTGGCTAAAACAAGCACCAATCTCCTTTTATTACTTGGAAATATATATATACATACATATATACTTATATATATACAGCCCTTTAATTTCCTTTACATATAAAGAACTTTACAGGAATAAACTTCGTTTTAAAGTTCAACAATTTATGAGATTTACAACAGAATAACAAGTTGAAGTTTCTTAATACAGGAAGAAATTGGGATGTTGATTTACAGTTTTGAGTGTAGGAATCAAAAAGGGGAACACGTTGAGAAAAGTGGAAACTAAATGACCTGGAAAAGAACAAATTTGATCATCTTGGACAACATTATAGGAACCCATTCCAATCAAATGCAGGAGCGGGTGGCTTTCAGACAAGGCTTCCAAACAAACTTCTAAGCTTCCGGTATAGGTGTCAGTAGTTCCTGGTAAAAATATAGTCAAGTAAGCATAGCATCCCCACATCAATACACAAAAACAATGAATGCAAAGATTACGAGACTACCTCAGAATACCGCAGGTGGCCATGGTGTGTGTAGGAAGATTTAACGCGTGTTTCCCAGTTGGATTCAAGAGAGGTTGACTTGGAAGCTTGGTTTCTAGTATTAAGGAGCATGGCAAGTGAAGACCTTGAAGGTAGAGTACGCTTTAGCCAAGACTCAGAAGGAGATTTTGGTGAAGGTAGGCTAAGAGGAAGGCCTGGATAGCTGCTATGAAAACTTTCTTGATCACCTAGACTCATAGGCCCTCGGCTTTCGAAATTATTTTTCCCACCCACTTTTGAGTTTGCAACTGTGATAGAATCTTGTACAAAACCAGCATTAACTTGAGTGCAAGATTTCTTATCATGCCGGATTTCTAAACCAATACTCTTATTGTTAACAACTTTCAAACTTGTCAATGTAACAGAATCCTGAGTAAGGCCATGAGGACCTTTTGGATCACCTAATTTAACAGGCTGCTGGGTTTCGAAATCAATCTTCTTGGTATCAATGGGTTTTGAGCTCATCAATGTACCAGAATCCTGAATAAGATCCAGAGACTGTTTGGAATCATTCCTCATTTCCATTTGCATGTCAGGATTGGATCTGGCAGAAGAAGACAGAGAACAAGAATCAACAGACACTGAACTTGCAGGTTGCACTTTTGTCTTTTCATCCACAACTCTCAAGTACTTGAAATCTTTAAGTGAAGAATCTACTGAAGGCCTTTTCTCCAATTCGGTACTTTTTACAGTAATCCCAAAATCGTTCCCTCTGTAATCAATTGACCCCTGCATATCTGAAGAACTTGAATTTGACTTTCGAGATTTTACTGTATGTACAGAATCAATATAGAGTGTTTTCTCAACCATGGGACTCATAGAGCCTGATTCCCATGTGGTGTCCTCATTGGCCAATAATTCTCGAAAAGTTTTGTGGCCTTTTCTGTGAAAATTTGACCCACCCACCCTGGAATTCTCATCTTTTCCAGAAAAACCAAGAACTTCTTCTTCATGGAGAGACTGGGAAGATTCATTCTGGCAGGTCAATATGCCATTACCATGCAAACGCCTGTTCTGAGGTGATTCATCTGGTTTCTCACAATCTTTTTTATGAGCAGTATGGTTGGATTCAATTCTCACCTCAGTCTTATCTTTGTGCAGCTCCGCTGATTGGTGTCCATCCAGTGATCTTTGCTCAGGTGCAGCATTTCTAGCTCCCTACGCAAATAAAGTAGGTAATAATATTTGGCAATGACTTTAGACATGACAATAATAACACAGCAGGAAAGAAAACAAGCAGATAGGGATGATCTAAATACCTCTTTATCCGACTCACTGAAACCAGAATATGAAGATTTTGCTCTCAAACTACGGACTGTAGAAATGGGTACCCCTCTCTGCATGCTCATCCCCGATGTAGGATTTATAAGGCAAAAAGAATTTTTTAGGCAAAACCTAGGAAATAAGCCACAAATTCTAGATGACGAAATTTCAGATCCGTCAAAACCATCTTCTTCTTCATTTTCTTCCACATCTATGTTATGGGATTGGCATTTCACAACATTTTGCATGTACTGATTAAGTGGATCATGTTTATCCCCAGCTGCTACCTTCTCTAAATGTCTCAGTTGCTCTCGTATAATAGGTTGCTTCCAAGTAGCATGTTGCGGCGTTTCAGAAGCCATTGCCTTTGCTGCAGTTAAGAAACGACCAATCATGATATCCCGAGTTTCTGGATCCATTGAGAAGGTTCCAGATGGTTTAACATCTGGACCATCCAAGCTACTCAACCCACTAGTGCTGCAGTTCATAAAAAATGATTCTGTCATAGAAATTGTGTCAAGGGCGTCGAAATAGGCCTCATCACCATCCTCTGAACCAAAACCCTCAAGCTCCATCTTCTCATTGCAGCTCTCATAGTTAGTCACATTTTTATCCATAAATGAAACGTGTTGAGACCTGGGAAGGAAGTTTTCTGTTTTGGACTGAGTAATACTTGTAGGTTTAGAACTTTTATCTGAATCTTGCTGTTTGACCTTTGGAACCCTCCCAGGTGGAAGCCTTGGAGTTACATGAGGCCGTTCAAGAGCAACATTTTGTGCTTTCCTTTCATCCTTTGGTCTTCCTGGGATTTTCTCCCAGAGAAAAGGAACAGTTCCTGGGTTACTCACTGGACCTGATTTAAGATCTGACTTGTAAACAGGAAGGGGAGGTATTTTAGGCAATGAATTATCAGTAATCCTTTTGTTTTCAGCTTGTATGGAGGCCGCTGCTAATGGGACTCTCCTCACGGATAAAAGTGGCTGATAAAAATCTAGTTGTTTGTCTTCCATTAGATTCTTGAGATTCATCTATTAGTTTCTGCAAAAAATCAGCATCAGATCTAACTGCAGTCAGACTGAGCAAGATTGAAGAACAAGGGGCAAACCATGGAAAAAATAACATATGAAATACTACAAATCCCAGTTCTATCCAGTGTCATATAAATAAATAAACAAACAGCAATGCAGTCTATACTAGTGTTACACAGAAACTAAGACTAGCATAAACAGTAAAATTCATTTCTCTCTTGCTGATATAGGAGTGTGCAAATCTTGACTGGACATTAATGAGTTAAATAAACATAATATAAGCAGGATGGTTTAAAATTTTTGTAAGCATCTAGCTTAACATAAACATCAAAGTTACGTTGAGTGATAAGCATCTAGCTTAACAATTGTTTTACAGGGATTTTCTTTCCCAGACACTCACAAGTACATTTTCAGTAATTTCACTATTTCCAATGAAAATGAAGTTTCCATCTAAAGAAAACTAACAGATCGAAAATTGGTAAGCTCCATACTCTCCTTGTACAGACACGATAAGATTCAAACGCTAATGGGACAATTCGTTATTAATTTCAAGATTAGTGGTTTCTTTTAGCTCAAAATAAGAAGCTAAGGCTATGTTTAGTTTTCACTTCTTTTCAAGTTCAATCTAAACATGTTTAAACACCCAAGAAAATGATATTTCTCAAAAATCTTATTCATCTAATCATTATCTAGGTTTCCATAAAAAAACACAAAAACCAAAACAACCTTACAAAAATCCAAAAACTAAAAGAACAATTCACACATAAATTGTATCCAGAGACTTTTCATTTTCTTACCCACTTTCACAACACCCAATACAAAACACATCTAAATTTTGTTTCAGGAGTTCAGGGAAATTCTTAAAGTTTTTACTAACCAAACATGCCCTTAAGTTCTCTAGATACTTCAAGCCCGGTTTCACGAATAAGGAAATGGAAATCAATTAACCTAAAACCGATTTTTCCTCATTAGAGTTTTTTTTTTTAAAAAAAAAAAAAGGGGGAAGAAGAAGAAGAAGACAACAGAGATTTGAAGACAAATACAGTTCATTATAGTGAGGTGACATTCGCATGTTTATGGACCTGAAGAAAAAAAAAATGAATAACCCATACGGTTGGGGTTCAATTTTCACTCGAATTCTTATCCTTTCTAAGCAACCAAAACGTATTGGTAAGATTTGACCAAATGAGCAGCATTGTTGATTTACCTCTCTACCTACGAAAAATCAATAATAATTGACAATTAAAAGAAGAAGTAAAAGTTCAGCAAAGAAAACGCTAAAACAACTCAAACTCCCTAGATGGTGCTCAAATTCTTCAATCCCAAATGAACACAAACAGCGATTACATCAGAATCCTCTATACTACACCCAGTTTTTCTCGCAATACAATCTCATCAAACCCAAATTAAAAAAGGAAAAAGAAGTTCAAAAAAAAAAAATGCTTTATTTGAGCGAATACAATGATGAATGTCTAAGAACACTTCAAACATCACACTCAAACTCCTCATCCCAACTTAACGATATTCTTTGAAAGCATTCTTTTTGTGTAACTTAAAGAACAATCATTATTCAGTCATACATAATCATCCATCAAGAGCAACTGAGCTAAAGAAACATTACAGGCAGAGAGAGATATGCTTCGTACACACAGAGACTCAGAGAGAGAGAGAGAGAGAGAGAGAGAGAGAGAGACCGAGCCTGTGAGAAAGAGCCGAACCCTGAAACCAAAGGGGCGTGGTTGTTGAAAAGAGCAGATGATAGCTCAAAACTCCGAGAGAGGGAGAGAGAGAGAGAGGAGAGACTCGTCTGAAGGACGAATGTCTTTATTAACTGGGGTTGCAGAGTAGAGGTTGAGCTTGAGATTGAGCTTACCCGCCCTTTTTATTTATGGATTTATCAGCGATTTGCTTGGGATCATCCGATCAAGTGTGAGGAAGCTTTTTGTTTCAGAAAAGAAAAAACCAGGAAAAGGAACTCAGTCACATTACATGCATCATTGTAATGTGAAAGGTTGCAAGTCAGCAACCCCGTCCCCATCTCCACCCTGCCAATTTAATTGTTGTTGATGTTAGCATATCTGAGAAGCTGTCCATGTCTCCTCTCAAGTGATAATGTTTTTTTTTACATTTTTTAATTTATATTATATAAATAAATTTATATAACTTAATTTTACTCGTTAAATCTATTTAAAATATACTTTTTTAAAAAAATTATAACCGAACTTACCTCAACAATCAATATCAGTTTGTAAAGATTTTTCTATTTCTTTTATGTGAGTGATGCATATCTCATGTTGTTTTGTTTTTTGGGTGGGTCTACACCGACAGCTAGAGCTTCCGCTGAGAGCTTCTGTTAGATCATTTTAATTTTTTTTATATTTTTTCACATTATTTTTTAATATTTTAAAAATTTTTACAAAAAGAGAAAAATTTATAATATTATTAAAAAATATTTTCTTAATTATTAAAAATAAAACTAAAAAAAAAAAAATGAACCTCCAACGGGACCCTAGCTTTTTCCTTTGTTTTTACTTTTTACTTCTCAATTGTGAGCTTTCAATCTTAAGGCACAAGTGCCGACACTTTACTTTTAGACACATGTCTATTTAATTCTCCAATCACGTAATTGATATGGAAACTTGGCATACCAGATAGCATAAAAAATTATTTATAATTCTGCTTTTTAAAAAAAAAAAGAACTGTAGAGAATCCCACGAGAAGTGATTTTTTTTACAGACATATAAATAAATTTTTTTAAAAAATAAATAAACAGGAAATTTTTTGTTTTCACATATGAGTTAAGATTAAAATTAAAAGTTGAATAAATTATTATTAAAATATATTTTTTTAATATTATTTTTATTTTAAAATTTGAAAAAAATTAAATTTTTTATTTTATTTTATGCGGAGATTTAAAAAAGTTATAATGATTAGTTAAGATGGGATAAAATAAGATGATTTGTAAAAGAGAAATGGTATTTACAGTCGTAGTTATGTAAGTGTCTAGCAATCTCTTAGAAAAAAGTGAATTAATATAGGATCCATATAAAAAAAAAAAAAAAAAAAAAAACTAACTTTTTTTTTAATTGTATACCCCACTCTTTTTCAAAACGATTACATGATATTTGCACATGTTACGATTATACGTAACATTACTTTTCGTAAAAACAAATGAGCCAAGAGCCAAGCATACGACCATAGGAAAAACAACTTAGAATAAGATAGATAAGGAAAAATAATTCAGAAAGTGACAATTTTAACAAGTAAAGCATCATAATCTCAACTCAGGATAAATACATGAAATCAATAGAAGGATCGATGTCATGGAATGCATGCATATGTTTCTTTTTTAAAAATAAAAATAAAAAATAAATAAAAAATAAATTTTCTCCTCAAGTTGATGAAGCACGTGAATACCCCCAATCAAGAAGCCTGCCAGAGCCAGACTAAAGAATGTGTCCAATGGGAAAAGAATCGATTCCTTTGTAAAATAAAATATAAGAAGTGGCATCTTAATAATCCAACCGTTCCTTACCGATTGTACTTACTTTTCTTTTAGTAAAGTGTATATGATACAGCAATCAATCTACAACCTAATCTCTTTCTAAAAAACAAACAATCTACAACCTAGTCCACTCAAGCTTGTCATAAGTTTCAATCCTTTTTAATAGCTGTCATACAAGTGACAGCAACTCAGGCACGTGGCAGTACACTACTATAATTATATATAATAAGATATAAATAAGATTGTGAAATTCAATAATTAATATTGCATTTAAAAAATCATGAATCCTAAATATAGTTCAAAGAAGACAAATATAGCATTTATCATTCTTAGTAAATAACAGTTTAAAGAATCGAATGGCTATATCAACTATTAATATAGACGGTGTCTTATCGACATTCGTATGTAAATCTAATTTTTCAAATTCTTTTATTCCTGACCGTTTATTTTAAGTACACCGAAATTCCACAAAAATTTCATGTAAGAGATCTAATACATCGAAGCCAGATGTAATAATTACCATCCTCGAGATTGTAGTATCAATCAATTCAAAAAATTACTTTTCACAGCAAGTTTTTAAAATTCAAAAGATTTGGTGATGATGATGACTGTAATGGAAGTAGTACTGTAACAATCATGATAGCAAATCACTTTTTATTTGGTAAATGTCCTAAATCTCTCGTGCATGAAACCCTTGATTGATGCTAATGATCATATTCCAACGTTCTTTCACTTTCAAAGATTTGAATTATTATTTGGCGTTAATCAAGTTGGGAAATTTTGAGGAAACCCAAACAGACCGTTTGTTCAATAAATACATGTCCAAGGTTAATCATGATGTCACATGTACACTTGTGATGATGCCCAACTAGATCATAATCTCATGAATATATAGAGTTTAGGTTAAAAGACGACCAAATAACGTAATAAATAATATATTGGAATAATTTAGAGTACTACTTGTTGCCAGGTACGAAACAAATTAATATAATTTAGAGGGGTCAGACAAAATATTTTAAAATATGGCCTAAAAAAGAAAATTTTTAATGATTAGTTTATGTTTTGTATTACTTGTGTAAAACAATTGCCATGTAACTCAAAAGCCCAAGTGACAATGATAAATTTGTAAAGCTTTTGGGTTCATGTGTTAAAAAAAAAACAATTATATTATTCAACTTGATAATTATTTATGAAAAAAGTTTTTTTTTTTTTTTTTCACATTGAATAACCAGGAATAACGTCTCGACTAATTCTGATAGTTCCACAAATATACTTTAATTAATTCAAAGAGTATGAAAAAAGTTATTAATCTCAAGAATAACTCGAAGAGCGATGTACGTCCAAAACTATAAAGATCAATCACAAGTTCAATTGGCAATAACTTATATAAAGAAATTTAGTTATTTATTATGTATTTGTTAATTCAGATGAAAGTATTGAGTATCAAATTGATTTTTTAACGAATATAGTTGTGAACTTGCATGATTAATATATTTGTATATGTTAGTGAGAACATATCAACAATAAAACCTCAACACCGGCTGGCAACCATCACCCTATGCCGGTGTTGGAGGTTGCATTGGATTTGGCCAAGACCGGCTACATCAACACCGATTCTAGCCATGACGAAGTTGGTTCTAGCCAAATCCGACAAGGACGACGCCAATTTTGGCCATGTCAACACCAATGAATTTTTTTGCTACCACTTGGGGTGGTGGCAACAGCCTACCACCAACATACGTCCAAATAAATTGTTTTAATAATTACTATAACCATCTCTCGAGGTGGTAGCTCCATAAGTAATGGCCGAAAAAATAATAAGAGAGTGTTAGAAAAACAATTAGTTACTAGTTTCTAGGTTAAACCTTTTTATTAAAAAAATTTTATATGTAATTATTTTTGTGTACTCTTTGTATACTACACTAATGTGATTGGCTGCATCATTTTTTTAATATAAAATAACTATTTTAGCCAATCATATAAGTGGAGTGCTCAAGGAATACACAAAAGTAACTATATATCACATAATTTTTCTATTTTATGGTTTTAGTAATAATCCTGTATGGTTTATTTTATTTTAAAATTTTCATAAACGTTAGACCCATTTGGATGGTGATGGTGTTTCATCTCATTTCATGATTATAACTTTTTCAAATTTTCACACAAAATATAATAAACAATTCAACTTTTTAATCTCAAAACAATAATAATATTCTAATAATATTTTATTTAACTTTCTGTGGCGCCCCCAAAATCCCCACGTACGGAAAACGGGGAATTCGAGACGCCCGAATGATGACATCACGGTTCACCACCCTATCGAAGAGTGCCAAGTGTGTACAAGCGGCACGTGTGCACAAGGAAATACGCAGCGGATAGCAAAGTCAAATACTAAGTACCAGAATTTTTCTTAAATAAAATACAAACGGTTCAAAGGTACAGAATAAAATATTACATGATATAAATATTGTTTTAAAACTAAGCACAAAGGATAACTTCAAATCAGAACTCCGGCGGAGCCGCATCCTCGGGCTCAGCTTCCTCCTCCTCCTCGAACACTGCATCAAAATCTACGGTACCAAAAATGGTGCCGTAGGTAAGTAAAACTCAAACACCACTAGATAAAAGCATATTAAACTCAAACAACAAGTATGAATGAATGTCAATGCTTCAAAACTCATAAACCATATTTTTATACACACGCCCAAAAACTCATTTGGCTTAAAAACATCACCTTTAAAACCAAGCCTCGCCATTATCCCAGATAATGGCCCAAACCACCATTTTCCCAGAAAATGGATCACAAGACCATCGCCATTTTCCCAGAAAATGGCCCATATCCGAAAACCATGAAAACCAACCAATTATGCATGCACCATGATCTCCCCTAGGGATCATCCGCACACTCTGGCTCTGTGCCACACCGCAGGTAACGTCTACGCGTGTGACACCTACACGAGCGATGCCCAGACTCGCGCCTCCAACTCGCGCGTACCTGGCCAGGCCATCCTCTAGTCCCCGCCACTAAAAGGACCACGGAGTCGACACGACAGCGTTACCGTATCGTGCGATCCGGTCGTCGCCCGGCGACAACCCAGGGGATGTCACTCAGTATTATCCACTCCCGAGTGACCAGAGGAGCTCCACCGAGATAATAACCCATCCCGGCTTGGGCTCGTGATACGCACACTCCCAAAAATCATTTACGCCAATAAAACATGATTTTTCCAATAAAATAAAATACAAGTGCATGCATCATGTAAATGCCAATTTCAATGCTCGACAAATAAATTCAACCATAGCACAACAAATCAAGCAACTCCGTCCTCCATCCATCCGACCCCCGAACTCCTCGGACTCAGTCCGGAATCAGCGAACCAACCAAATAATTTATTGAAAGAGTAAAATACATTTAAATCTAAAAGTAGCGTTTGGAAAATACTTACAGCGCTATATAGGATTTTTAGAAGGTTCGGCGCGAAGCGAACGGCGATGCGAAAGCAACGTAACAGTGCAAATGCACTGTTCCCGTGGGTCGCAAAATACCCACTTTTGACCGGGGACAAACCAAGACACCAAATTGATAGGGAATGGTCTAGAGATGTTTATGAAGCTAGTGGAAGTGAGTTTTGGCCGTGGGTGGCGGCGAAAACGCCGGTAGGGGCGGAAAAAGGGCAAATCGGAGTTGAGCTCGTGGGAGCCGCTCCGGTGACCGTTTGAGGCCGGGGATGGGTGGGTTAGGTCGGCAAGGAGTAGGGGAAGAAGTGGTGAAGAGGTGGTGGCCGGAGGTGGAGCGACGGCGGCGGATCGGTGAGGAGAGAGAGAGAAAGAGAGGAACGCGGGGAGAGAGAGAGAACCGAACGGGAGAGGGAAAAAAAAGGAAAAAGAAAAAAGAAAAAAGGGAAAAAAGAAAAAGAAGAGGAAAAGAAAAGATGAAGGAAATTAATGAGGTCCAGTCCTCACGTCGGAAGTCCAAAAACTGATCAGCCGAAAACGGTAAAAACATAAAACGATTAAAATAAATTAACACTACATCAAATAAATAAATAAACACCAATAAAATATTTTAAACACATCAATAAGCTAAAATAAAATAAATAACTAGTAAAAACCAATTATTTAAATTTTTAAAACCAAAAACAAGCCAAAATAAATTAAATCACAATTTAAATCCAACAGCCAATAAAATCCATTTAAAACTCGATAATTTAAAATAAAAGCACTATAAAATATTTAATTAAATTAAAATATTCCTTCAGTGAAAATACACATAAAAGCGGGTCATCACATCCTCCCCCCCTTAAAACAAATTTCGTCCTCGAAATTTGCAGGACCGAACACCAACTTGAAACAAGCCATACAATTCCACATAAAACCAACTGCAACCAAAAAAAAAAAACGTACCGTCATCACTCGAACAAGTAGGGGTACTGCTCCCTCATGTCCACTACTCGCTCCCAGGAGAAATCTTGAGCTAACGGATCTCCCCAGGCCACCTTAACCAGATATATCGTTTTAGACCTTAACTGTTGCTCCTTCCAATCCATGATCTGCGATGGAACAACCTCATAAGTAAGGTCCGGTTGCAACTGAATATTCTCTGGGTCGACAAAACGTGGCTCTTGTTGTCCAAAACTCTTCTTTAAAGACGATACATGGAAGACATTGTGTATATCCCCAAAATATTCTGGCAAAGCAACTCTGTAAGCGACGGACCCTACCTTCTCCAAAATCTGAAAAGGTCCAACATATCTTGGATCCAGCTTTCTCTTCTTCCCAAAACGCTTAACTCCTTTCATGGGAGAGACCTTAAGATAAACCCAATCGCCTTGTTCGAAAGACAATTCTCTCCTCCTGGTATCCGCGTAACTCTTTTGACGACTTTGCGCTGCAGCCATGTTATCTCTTATAATCTGAATCTGATTTTGCATATCCTGTATTATCTCGGGTCCAATTATTTTCTTCTCCCCGACTTCATCCCAACATAAGGGTGATCTGCATTTTCTACCATACAGAGCTTCATAAGGAGCCATTTGGATGGATGCATGGAAGCTGTTATTATACGCGAATTCTATGAGTGGCACATGATTCTCCCAACTTCCTTGAAAATCTAAAGCACACGCTCGCAACATATCTTCCAGAGTTTGAATCGTGCGCTCTGACTGGCCGTCTGTCTGGGGGTGATAAGCAGTACTAAACTTTAATTTAGTACCTAAAGCCGCCTGCAAACTCTTCCAAAAATGGGAGGTGAACCTTGGATCTCTGTCCGACACTATGCTCTTGGGTATCCCATGTAGTCTCACTATTTCCTTTACATACAAGCGGGTCAATTTTCCCAGAGAATCCGCATTATTGACCGGTAAGAAATGAGCACACTTAGTCAGTCGATCAACAATTACCCAAACTGAGTTCTTTCCACTGGGAGTCCTCGGTAAGCCTACTACAAAATCCATAGAGACGTCATCCCATTTCCATTCAGGAACAGGTAGAGGCTGGAGCAAACCTGCTGGTCTTTGATGCTCGGCCTTGACTTGACGGCAAGTGCCACATCTCTCAATATACAAGGCAATATCCCTCTTCATTCCTTCCCACCAATAATTTTTCCTTAAGTCCCGATACATTTTGGTGCTACCCGGATGAACGGAATAGGGAGCCGCGTGAGCCTCCGTCATAATTCGCTCCTTAAATTCCGAGTCCTTAGGAATTACTCTACGATCTCGGAATCGAAGAATCCCATCTTTATCCAAACTGTAGTGCAACGGCCCTCTAGATTTTCTGACCCTTTTTCTAATGTCCAACAGCTTCGGATCTTTTCTCTGAAGAGTCTTCAATTCTTCAAAATCAAATACCCGAATATCAAGAATTGAAGATATCACTTCCTCTTGCTGCGAACTTCCAATAAGGAGCCTTCTCAACCCGCAAAGTAAAGAATCCACTCCAGAAGATTCAGCTTCATCCTCTAAATGTGACTTCCGGCTCAAGGCATCTGCAACTACATTTGCTTTTCCTGGGTGGTATTTAATCTCGCACTGATAGTCGCTTATTAGCTCTAACCATCTCCTTTGCCTCATGTTGAGATTCTTCTGAGAAAATAAATGCTTCAGACTCTTGTGATCGGTGTAGATCTCGCAAACTGCTCCATATAAAAAGTGTCGCCAAATCTTAAGGGCAAACACTATTGCGGCCAATTCCAAATCATGTGTCGGGTAATTCTTCTCGTGGTCTTTCAGTTGACGAGACGCATAAGCCACGACCCGTCCTCCTTGCATGAGAACACACCCCAAACCAAATTTAGATGCATCACTAAAAACAACAAACGGCTCAAGCGGTTTTGGAAGTGCTAAAACTGGCGCAGTTGTCAATCTGTTCTTCAATTCTTGGAAACTCCTCTCGCACTTGTCTGACCAAACAAACTCTGCATTCTTTCTAGTCAAAGCGGTGAGAGGACCGGATAATCGGGAAAATCCCTCCACGAATCTTCTATAGTATCCAGCAAGTCCCAAGAAACTTCGGATCTCGCGCACAGTCGATGGACGCTGCCATGATAAAATAGCTTCCACCTTACTGGGATCAACTGCCACACCGTCCTGGGAAATTACATGCCCGAGAAATCTGACTTCTTCCAGCCAAAATTCACATTTGCTAAGCTTCGCGTACAACTGGTGCTCTCGTAACTTCCCAAGCACTAAGCGAAGGTGATAAGCATGCTCGTCAACATTCTGGGAATAAACTAAAATATCATCAATAAAAACCACTACGAAAGAATCCAGATAAGGTCGAAAAACCCGGTTCATCAGATCCATGAAAGCTGCAGGAGCGTTAGCCAACCCAAAAGGCATCACTTTGAACTCGTAATGCCCATATCTTGATCTAAAAGCAGTCTTGGGGACATCTCTATCTCTTATTCGCAGCTGATAATATCCCGATCTCAAGTCAATCTTCGAGAAGATAGCCGCTCCTTGAAGCTGATCAAATAAGTCGTCAATTCTTGGAAGAGGGTACTTATTCTTTATTGTCACTTTATTAAGCTCTCGATAATCAATACACATTCTAAGAGTGCCATCTTTCTTTTTAACAAATAAAACTGGTGCACCCCATGGGGAAGTACTTGGCTGGATAAACCCCTTGTCGACCAACTCTTGCAACTGGGCTTTCAACTCTTTCAACTCGGCTGGTGCCATACGGTAAGGGGCTTTATGCACAGGAGCCGCCCCGGGTTCTAGATCGATAGCGAACTCCAACTCGCGGACTGGAGGTAACCCCGGCAAATCATCTACGAACACATCGGGAAATTCTCCTACCACTGGAAAATCTGCCAAGGACTTGTTCCCAATTGGCGTAGACGCCACTTGAACCAAAAAGGCATCCGCCCCACAAGCAATATCTTTCTTCGCTTGAATTGCCGATATAACCATCGGCTTCTCTTTTAATTTACTTCCCATAAACTCTAAACAACCACCATCTGGGAGTTGAAAACTGATTACCCGACTTCTGCAATTTATACTTGCACAATACCGATATAACCAATCCATGCCGAGAATAATATCAAATCCCAACAACTTGAACACCACCAAGTCGGCATCAAGGGTCCTACCACCAAAATCCAAGGGACAACCCAACGCAACTTTAGAACAACAAACCATTTCACCATTCGGAAGACTCACCACTAACGATCCTGGTAGGGGTCCCGTAACCAAATTACATATCCGAGCGAACGTAGAAGACACAAATGATTGAGATGCACCCGAATCAAACAATGTGCAAGCATAAAAGTCATATAACCGAACTCTTCCTGAACCAAACACATACACCCACAAAATCCGAAACAAACAAACATCAAACCACACCAAACATCAAATCCAAAAATTAGTTAATTTAGAACCATACCTGTAATCACTCCAGCATCGTGGGTCGCTGGTGCCTCATCATCCACCTCTCCAGGGGTAAGAGCATACACTCGAGCCTGTGCTACTTGTCTCTGATTAGCTCTTCCACCACGTCGACCTCCACGGCTTCCTTGAACTGTATTAGGACACTCACGGGCAAAGTGTCCCTGCTGGCCACAATTATAGCATCGAGCTCCACCCAAAGTGCACTCACCCGTATGAGCTCTATTACACCTCATGCAAACGGGCATCCGACCTCCTATACGCACTCCTGAGGCAGCTTGTGGTCGAGTTCCAGACCGCTGAACAATTTTCTGAGGCGATCCAGAGCTACTTCCTTCTCCAGTAAAACTCCGCCTTTTATGTCCCGGAGGGGAACCCATACTCAAATTATTCTCCCGCTCCACGAGGGTGGCCACATCCACTAAATCCTGAAAAGTGGATATCCGGTGGCTGACTACCAACCGGCGTATATCGGGGCGTAGACCCTCCTGGAAACGCTCAGCTTGCATCTCCTCTGTGGCGATGAGGTGGGGAGCAAATTTCCCAAGTTCTACAAACCTTCGGGAGTACTGTTCCACGGTCATGCTCCCTTGGACCAAGTGTGAGAACTCTCTTGCTTTTTGCCGCCTTACAGAAGCGGGAAAGAAGCGGTTATTAAATTCCTTCTTGAAGCGCTGCCAAGTCACCGCGGCAAAAGACCCCAATTCTGACTCCAGCATTATTCTTTTGGTATCCCACCAATCAAAAGCAGTGCCTTGTAACAGATAGCTGGCGTAGAGAACTTGTTGCGCCTCGGTGCAACCACATACCTCAAAAGTCCTCTCCAAGTCCTTGATCCACTTTCCAGCTTGTAGTGGATCCTCGTCTCCAGTGAAGTGGGGAGTCCTATGCGCCAGAAAGCGCTCATACGTGCACCCCGCTTGCACTCCTCCACTGGACCCTCCTGGTAGCAGCCATGGCCCTCCTTGTTGCCAAGGCCCTCCTTGTTGCCAAGCCCCTCCTTGCTGCCAAGGTCCTCCTTGTTGCGGCCAAGGACCTCCAGGTTGTGGGCTAGGCACTCCTTGCTGAGGCCTAAAATTTTGCTGCATAAATTCTGTCATTTGCCGTATAGCTTGGGCAATGGAGTCATCTCTCTGTGTATCATCCCGTGGCCCTTGTGTAGATTTCCTCGGTCTCACCATTTTACCTGCCACCACAACCTTTGACCCCCTTTTTTAAAAAAAAACGAATAAAACCAATAACATAAAACCAAACCAAAACCAATCCACATAACAAGAAAACAAAAACAAATCAGCAGCAATAACATAACTAATTAAATAAAACAACCAAACAAGCTCAAATAAATTCAAAACAACTAAACCACGTCAAAAAGCAATATTACTTAAAATAAATTTTAAAACACAACTAAAAAAAAACATTCTGGTACCTCTCCTATGGGACATGTGGTTTTACCCAGAGCCAAACCGCTCTGATACCACCTGTGGCGCCCCCAAAATCCCCACGTACGAAAAACGGGGAATTCGAGGCGCCCGGATGGTGACATCACGGGTCACCACCCTATCGAAGAGTGCCAAGTGTGTGCAAGCGACAAATGTGCACAAGAAGATACGCAGCGGATAGCAAAGTCAAATACTAAGTACCAGAATTATTTTTTTCTTAAATAAAATACAAACGGTTCAAAGGCACATAATAAAATATTACATGATATAAATATTGTTTTAAAACTAAGTACAAAGCATAACTTCAAATCAGAACTCCGGCGGAGCCGTATCCTCGGGCTCAGCCTCCTCCTCCTCCTCGAACGCTGCATCAAAATCTACGGTACCAAAAATGGTGCCGCAGGTAAGTAAAATCCAAACACCACTAGATAAAAGCATATTAAACTCAAACAACAAGTATGAATGAATGTCAATGCTCCAAAACTCATAAATCATATTTTCCACGCACGCCAAAAACCCATTTGGCTTAAAAACATAACCTTAAAAACCAAGCCTCGCCATTATCCCAGATAATGGCCCAAACCACCATTTTCCCCGAAAATGGATCACAAGACCATCGCCATTTTCCCAGAAAATGGCCCATATCCGAAAACCATGAAAACCAACCAATTATGCATGCACCATGATCTCCCCTAGGGATCATCCGCACACTCTGGCTCTGTGCCACACCGCAGGTAACGTCTACGCGTGTGACACCTACACGAGCGATGCCCAGACTCGCGCCTCCAACTCGCGCGTACCTGGCCAGGCCATCCTCTAGTCCCCGCCACTAAAAGGACCACGGAGTCGACACGACAGCGTTACCGTATCGTGCGATCCGGTCGTCGCCCGGCGACAACCCAGGGGATGTCACTCAGTATTATCCACTCCCGAGTGACCAGAGGAGCTCCACCGAGATAATAACCCATCCCGGCTTGGGCTCGTGATACGCACACTCCCAAAAATCATTTACGCCAATAAAACATGATTTTTCCAATAAAATAAAATACAAGTGCATGCATCATGTAAATGCCAATTTCAATGCTCGACAAATAAATTCAACCATAGCACAACAAATCAAGCAACTCCGTCCTCCATCCATCCGACCCCCGAACTCCTCGGACTCAGTCCGGAATCAGCGAACCAACCAAATAATTTATTGAAAGAGTAAAATACATTTAAATCTAAAAGTAGCGTTTGGAAAATACTTACAGCGCTATATAGGATTTTTAGAAGGTTCGGCGCGAAGCGAACGGCGATGCGAAAGCAACGTAACAGTGCAAATGCACTGTTCCCGTGGGTCGCAAAATACCCACTTTTGACCGGGGACAAACCAAGACACCAAATTGATAGGGAATGGTCTAGAGATGTTTATGAAGCTAGTGGAAGTGAGTTTTGGCCGTGGGTGGCGGCGAAAACGCCGGTAGGGGCGGAAAAAGGGCAAATCGGAGTTGAGCTCGTGGGAGCCGCTCCGGTGACCGTTTGAGGCCGGGGATGGGTGGGTTAGGTCGGTAAGGAGTAGGGGAAGAAGTGGTGAAGAGGTGGTGGCCGGAGGTGGAGCGACGGCGGCGGATCGGGCTTAAAGCCGTGCGGCTTGTTGGGCGTTTTCCGGCCAAACGGCCGGCCGGTTGGGGCTGGGAGTTGGAGGGGATGATCACCGGCCGGAGGGGAGTCGACCGGTGGGTGTGGCGTCAGGCACGACGCCGGCGAACGGCGGGGCTGGGCTGGAGGCCGGCGGACGCGTGGGTGAGGAGAGAGAGAGAAAGAGAGGAACGCGGGGAGAGAGAGAGAGCCGAACGGGAGAGGGAAAAAAAAAGGAAAAAGAAAAAAGAAAAAAGGGAAAAAAGAAAAAGAAGAGGAAAGGAAAAGAAAAAAGAAAAAGATGAAGGAAATTAATGAGGTCCAGTCCTCACGTCGGAAGTCCAAAGACTGATTAGCCGAAAACGGTAAAAAACATAAAACGATTAAAATAAATTAACACTACATCAAATAAATAAATAAACACCAATAAAATATTTTAAACACATCAACAAGCTAAAATAAAATAAATAACTAGTAAAAATCAATTATTTAAATTTTTAAAACAAAAAACAAGCCAAAATAAATTAAATCACAATTTAAATCCGACAGCCTATAAAATCCATTTAAAACTCGATAATTTAAAATAAAAGCACTATAAAATATTTAATTAAATTAAAAAATATTCCTTCAGTGAAAATACACATAAAAGCGGGTCATCACACTTTCAAACCGTACTGTAACATCTCATCTCATCTTACTATTCAAACCATACCTAAGTAGCAACTTATGATTGGAGGGTGTAAAAGAATTACGGATACAATAATGTGAAACGTTGAGCGTAAATAATTTTACACATTTAATAAAACCAATCATACTAAGATTGAGATGTATAATTGTATACCTATATTTTTAAGTGACAAATTGATGATTCTCACAGAACCTATACATATGCTTCTGCGAATATAGAGATCCATTTCATAAAAATTTCGAAGTCACAAAAGCTATTATAATGATATTCAAGTATTTCAACATCAGACATTGCCCATCTCTCAATTCCTCCTCTCTCTAAAAGAATTTCCCCCTCTATAACCCAAGAATCCCAACCCTCCTCTCTTCCCACGAGCATTGGTTTAGAAAATGTTTGATTCATCCCTTTATGACCACCAAATTTAGATATATGCACCACACTAGTGCATTCCAGAAACCCTAATATTCAAGAAGGGCCAAGACATTGCCATCTGACTAGCACATGTGGCTCATGCACTGGTCAAGCAATGCACTGACCCCACATGCCGCGATTATGTAATTATGATGACTAAACGAATGGCACAAGTGAACTCCTTAGCTTCATATCTTCAAAATGCGTCCAACCTGAAAGGGAAATGGATGTTGGAGGTGAAAAACTAGATCAGCAGGAGAGTATCAGGAAAAAAAACATACCTGAGGCCGTAGAGGTGGTAGAGAGGAAGTTAGATCCTATTGGTCTCAAGAGAGGTACTAAAGTAATGCCTAGTCAACAAAATCCTGCTAAAAACACTGCCCATGAACCTGAGAAACAGCCTGTTTACCTTCACAGCATGAATGGAGAGCATAACGTACATGGCGGTAAGGAAGGGTACAATCAGGACATTAATTCCCACACCCAGGTGACAGCCTTCCCCGATCCTATAGGTTTCAGGTGTCTGATGGAACTTGACCATGATATGGATACGAGCATTAACCATACCATCCAGAACAGGGAACTGAGTCCAACAACAACCCAAGCCACCAGTCAAAAGGAGAAGGGATCTCACCTAGAAGTCAACCCTAACAACTCTGAAGCCCAAGATCCTACACTGACACAGAGGGACAAATCCACTGATATGGAGCCAGTCCAGACCAATACTCACACAAACACCACAAGCAGTAATGGTAGATGGAAAAGGAAGGCCAGGAACAAATTGAATATCCAGGATACGTTGAGTGAGTTCATCAACAACCAGCAAGAATATGGCCAAAAGAAGAGGGTGAAGTGCAGTGAAAAGGATGTGGTCTATCCTGTAAAAAAGACTAAGTACAATGGAGGAGGCAAAGAGAATCAAAATGTTAAGGCAGTGGCTGGGTTCCAGCACTGTCACCCCAAATGAGTCTCCTATCATGGAATTTTTGAGGGCTTGGGAACCCTCGAACAATTCGAATCCTTAGAAACCTCACTAAGGATAAGTGCCCCAGTTTAGTGTTCCTTGTGGAAACTAAATCTAACAAGAATAGAATGGATATAGTTAGACAGTCTCTAAAGCTGGATGGGTGTTTTGTTGTGGAAAGTATGGGTCTAAGTGGGGGCTTAGCTTTACTCTGGAAGGAGGGGTGGCAAGTCAGAATTATTAGTTACACTAGGTGGCATATAAGTGCCATGATCATTTGTGATAAAGACAACAAGCCTTGGCAATTCACTGGTTTCTATAGGCATCCTGAAGTAGGCAAAAGGAAAGGGAGTTGGGAATTACTACAAATGCTAAAACCTGACCCGGTAGTACCTTGGGTGTGTGCAGGCGATTTTAATGAGATCCTCCATCAAAGAGAGAAAGTTGGAGGTCAGGGCCGACCCTACAAACAGATTGAGAATTTTAGACAGGCACTAGAACACTGTGGTATTCGAGACATTGCTTATACTGGTCAAAAGTTCACCTGGTCCAATAATAGAAGGGGCAAGGGCTTTACAAAGGAAAGAATAGATAGAGTAATGGCCAACAGAGAATGGTTTGATCTTTTCCCTCATGCAATGTGTAATGTGATGGTAGCTATCAAGTCTGATCATTCCCCCCTAAGCACCTCAATCCTTCATAATGGTGGAAAGGGAAGTAGGAAAAAAAAAGTGTTTAGATATGAGGCTGCTTGGGACATCAGAGAAGGCTGTGGTCAAGTTTTAGAACAAGCATGGATAAAAATGGGAGTGGGAGGGGATTTAGCTGAAGATCTGAGAATGAAGCTGGAAATCTGTCAAAAAGGCTTAACCAACTGGGAGAAAAATCACAGCAGGGGTGAACAGCAAAAGTCTACTCGTCTATGGGCTAAGATCAGTCATCTACAAGATAAGGGAGATGGGGAACACATTGAGGCTATGAAGCAAATGCAAGAGAAGGCTGAAAAGTCCATGGCTGAAACTGATATGAAATGGAGGCAGCGTGCAAAACAGCATTGGCTGAGAAAGGGTGATAGGAATACAACATACTTTCACATGCAAGCAAACCAAAGGAAAAAGACAAATTCTATCACATCCATAGATGATGGCATGGGCAGAACTACCTCTGAACAGGGAGAGATAGGTGGCATTTTCACAGGTTTTTTCTCTAACCTCTTCAACTCTTCATTGCCTTTTAACATCGATACATGCCTCAATGCTCTTAAGCCAAAAATCAATCAAACAATGGAGGAGATTTTAGCCACACCCTTTACTGTCGAGGAAGTCAAGAAAGCCATTTTCCAAATGAACCCATTAGGATCTCCTAGCCCTGATGGATTCCCAGCCCATTTTTACCAAAAACATTGGGATTTGGTTGGTAAAGAGGTGTATGATTATGCATTGGGTGTTCTAAATAAAGGAGGTTCCCTTAAAAAGGTCAATGATACTTATATAGCCCTCATACCAAAGGTTAAAAGTCCAAAGAGAGTAACAGAATTCAGACCCATTAGTCTATGCAATGTCCTATACAAAGTGGTTTAAAAAACCATGGCAAATAGGATGAAACTCATCTTGCCTCAGATCATCTCAGTAAACCAAAGTGCATTTGTACCTGGAAGACTTATTTCAGATAATACCCTAGTTGCTTATGAAGTCCTCCATTCAATGACAACGAGGATGAAAGGCAAGAAAGGTTTCATGGCCCTCAAGTTGGACATGAGTAAAGCCTATGATAGGGTGGAATGAACTTTCGTGGAAGCTGTAATGACCAAAGTTGGATTCCCTCCCAAGTGGGTAGACTTGGTTCAGAGATGTATCAAATCAGTGTCCTACTCAATTCTAGTTAATGGGGAACCCCAACAGTTTTTTACCCCATCAAGAGGTCTTCGTCAGGGAGATCCCATCTCACCCTACCTCTTCATTCTATGTGCAGAAGCCCTTTTAGCCCTCCTGCAAAAGGCTGAAGTGATGGGGGAAATAACTAGTGCCCCTATAGGAAGAGGTCCCACCAAAGTGAGCCATTTATTCTTTGCAGATGACAGCCTGTTGTTTTGCCAAGCTTCACCAAAGGAACTTACAAAAGTGCTAGAGATCTTGGAGATGTATGAACAAGCCTCGGGTCAGGTGCTCAACAAGGATAAATCCTCAGTTTATTTCAGCAAGAACACAGTGAAGGAGGGACAGGATGTGATACTACAGCTAGCAGGTATAAAGGCTACTGGCACCTTTGAAAAATACCTAGGCCTCCCTGCAGTCTTAGGAAGAGCTAAAGTTGCAGCTTTCCACTCCCTTGTAGACAGGACCTGGTCTAGGGTAGTGAACTGGAAAACCAACCATTTATCTGCAGCAGGTAAAGAGATCCTCCTAAAGGCAGTTCTTCAAGCCATACCAACGTATTCCATGGGTCTGTTTCTTCTCCCATACTCCATTACTCAAAAATTAAACAAACTCCTGAGGAAATTCTGGTGGGGATTCAATGAAGAGGCTTCAAAGATTCAATGGGTCTCGTGGGATCATCTAAGCTCAGCTAAGGACATAGGTGGTCTTGGGTTCAGGGATTTCAGAATGTTCAATTTAGCCTTGCTAGCCAAGCAAAGCTGGAGAATATTACAGGAACCCACCTCTCTTGTAGCACGTGTATTAAAACAGAAATACTTCTCCTCAGGGGATCTACTGAATGCAAAGCTAGGACCAGGCCCTTCCTATGTGTGGAGAAGTGTAATGGCTGGTCTCTCAATACTCAAACCTGGGCTAAGATGGAGAGTTGGAAATGGCAAAAGCATCAACATATGGGCTGACAAGTGGATCCCCTCTTTTCCCTCGTGCACAATGGTATCTCCAAGAGAAATGGATTGTTGGTGTGAAATGGTGAGTGATCTTATTGACCCAAGGCAGAGAAGCTGGAAAACAGAGTTGCTACAAGAAATGTTCTCAGAATCTGAGATTCAAGGCATCACTTCGATCCCCATCAGCCTAGGAGGTAGGGAGGACAAGTTATTTTGGAATTTTACTGTCAAGAGTGGTTATCATCATCAGAGGCAAGTAGAGGCTGAGGTAGAAGGGGAATCCTCTAGTAGGCAACTAGACTCAACAGTGTGGAAGAAAATTTGGCAGCTGAAAGCGGCCCCTGCAGTAAAACTTTTTGTTTGGAAAGCGTGTAACGAAGCCATTCCTACCCTAGCAAACTTAAAGAAAAGGAGAGTAGTGAAAGACAGCAGCTGTATGGTTTGCAAATCTGAACTTGAGACCTCAAGCCATGTTCTCTGGGGATGTCCTGCTGCTAGAGACGTGTGGAACCAAGCTTGTGTAAAAATTCAGAAAATGACTTTTCATAGTGACCAGTTCTTCAAAATTTGGGCAATGTTGGTCCAAAGACTAGAGGTCAATGAGTTGGAGGAAGCTGTTGTGACGCCCCCAAATTCCGCTTGGGATTGAACGGACATTTGAAGCGTCGAGACATGCAACACAAGGTTACCTGCCCCCGTTCATGACATATAAGATGCAATGTTCCTAACATGCATCTAGCATTATGCAATATTCGCAGCGGATAATTTTTTTTTGTTATTGATAATTTTTAATGAACTTGATTTAGTGCAAAGGCTTTCTGAAGTCAAATTATCTCTTCCGAGTATAGTGAAACCTCAAGTTGCCCGTGGTGTTGCAAGTGCTCATAATATGGCAATTAAATTCAGAATTGAAAATCTTAAGGACTTGAGTGTTCCTCTTCCAGCTGTTGTGCAGTTCCTCGTGTTTCGCGCTCTATTCTCATAGAACGCGACGATCGAGGTAAGTTAGCCTCTAACTTACTATCAGTTTATTGTGTATGTGTGATGGGTAAGGGAACTACAATTTATGTATGTATGTTATCGTATATGCCATGTCATGCTATGTCATTACATGTTTATCTGTTACGTATGATTTAATCTCTCATGAATATTTATCTGTTACACAATCTTTTCTGTCATACAATGCATTATGTGATACATGTATGCCATGAAATGTTTATGATTAAATCATATTGTGCCATTTACAAGTATACGCCATGTTAGAAAAGTATATGATATTAAATAATATCTCATGCATTAAGAAAGATAAGACATGTTATGTTATGATAATACGTGGGGCCACAAAACTGTGGAGTACGTATTATATTTTATGTTACGTATAATGCGTGGGGCCACAACAACTGTGGAGTACGTATTATATTTTATGTTACTTATAATGCGTGGGGCCACAACAACTGTGGAGTACGTATTATATTTATGTTACTTATAATGCGTGGGGCCACAACAACTGTGGAGTACGTATTATATTTTATGTTACTTATAATGCGTGGGGCCACAACAACTGTGGAGTACGTATTATATTTTATGTTACTTATAATGCGTGGGGCCACAACAACTGTGGAGTACGTATTATATTTTATGTTACTTATAATGCGTGGGGCCACAACAACTGTGGAGTACGTATTATATTTTATGTTACTTATAATGCGTGGGGCCACAACAACTGTGGAGTACGTATTATATTTTATGTTACTTATAATGCGTGGGGCCACAACAACTGTGGAGTACGTATTATATTTTATGTTACTTATAATGCGTGGGGCCACAACAACTGTGGAGTACGTATTATATTTTATGTTACTTATAATGCGTGGGGCCACAACAACTGTGGAGTACGTATTATATTTTATGTTACTTATAATGCGTGGGGCCACAACAACTGTGGAGTACGTATTATATTTTATGTTACGTATAATACGTGGGGCCACAACAACTGTGGAGTACGTATTATATTTTATGTTATGTGTATTCATGGGGCCACAACAACTGTGGAGCATGAAGTATGGGGCCACAACAACTGTGGAGCATACACTACGTGAGACACAGCAATTGTGACACGTAGAATACGTGGGGCCACAACAACTGTGGAGTACGTATTATATTTTATGTTACTTGAATACGTGGGGCCACAACAACTGTGGAGTACGTATTAACGCACGTTATTAATCAAGACAATTGAATAATATTCCAATTTATGTTAAGTCCAGTTTCAGATCAAATACATGATAAGTCAAGTTGCAGATCAAGTTCATGTTATGTTATGCTCACATACATGTTATGTTCATGTTCATGTTATGTTCCAAGTTCACGTTCATATTATGTTATGTTCACGTTCACATTATGTCTCAAGTTCACGTTTATGTCATGTTATGTTCAAGTTTATGTTATTTTCAAGTTCTTATTTATGTTATGCATGTTTACGTTCATGCTATATTTCAAGTCCATGTTATGTTTCACGTTCATGTTATGTTGTTTGTTCATGTTATGTTTTAAGCTTAAGTTCATGCCATGTTAAGTCAAGTTCAGTTCACGTTTAAGTTCTGGTTATGTCATGCTATATGTCAAGTTATGCTATGCTTATGTACGACTATACTTATGCATTTATGCTTTTACTGCCATGCATGCATCTTTAACCTGTGTGTGAGTTTTATGTTAACTTACTGAGATTTGTAATCAAATCTCACTGTGGTAGTCCCAACTACCATTCCCCCCGAATGGTAGATCTTGTTACAGGACCCGAAGAAGAATTGGAATCTGACCAACTGAACACGGTCGACTAGGCCACGGTGCGATGTTGATGATGGCATAGTATTTAACTTAGGTTGCTACTTGTACTTTTGGAGTTGTATCTCAAGTATTCTTTTGATCACAACCATTTTGGACTAGTGTGGTGATCACGGCTTTTTAGTATGCCTTTATGTATGAAATATGTTTCAAGTATTTGGGATAATTTTTAGTTTGGTGCATAGTATTGCTAAAGAAAAAAA